>CAUYRH010055358.1:0-96579 GCA_963574655.1 Perodicticus potto | reverse complement strand
GCACTCTATTCAGGGTAACAGCTTGAGGCTCTGTCTCAAACATAGTAGAAATGCTTTGATGCTATGCTTTGATGGCAGATTTAGCTACATTTAGTTTCATCCCAAATCCCACACCAGGCATAGATATATTCCCAGTCTTTTTTTTTTTTTTTTTTGAGACAGAACCTCAAGCTGTCACCCTGGGTAGAGTGCTGTGGCATCACAGCTCACAGCAACCTCCAACTCCTGGGCTCAAGCGAGTCTCTTGCCTCTGCCTCCCAAGTAGCTGGGACTGCAGGCGCCCGCCACAACGCCCGGCCATTTTTTTTGGTTGTAGCCGTCATTGTTGTTTGGCGGGCCCGGGCTGGATTTGAACCCACCAACTCAGGTGTATGTGGCTGGCACCTTAGCCCGCTGAGCCACAGGTGCCGAGCCTCCATGTGTCTCTTTATCAGCAGGCTCCCTGGGACATGTTCTCACAATACGACTGCAGAGCAAGAAGGCAACACATCCTACACAAGCACGTTTCAATATTTTGCTCACATCACCTCTCTGCTAAATTTCCATTATCCAAAGCATGTAACACAACAAAGCCAAATAATCACAAGTCACCATATACCTAGATCTAGAAATGGAGGGTTTACCTAAAGCTCCTTATTTATCCCTTCAAGAGGTTCTAGAGCTGCTTAGGTCCCAGAGTCTGGCAACACGAGCTAGAACCCTCTACTTGGATGGGCTCTCCGTGTCTTCCACCCCGTATGTAGTAAAAACCAATCTCAAGTGTGAAAGTACATCAGTTCAAGTGGACCATTTTATTTTGCCCCCAAGGTAGAATCCCAACGGACAGTTACAAACATCTGGCCAAGAGAAGGAATACATGGTACTTATTTTTTTGCTCTAGGAGAAGTGGGTTAGAGTTTCAATTTCCTCAGTTAAATGTTGCCGTTTTACAACCTTCTGAAGGAAGATTTGGCATTCCTGTCATTAGGGAAAAAAATTCGTTCGAGGAAAGGCATGTTGTCTAAAAAGACTCGGAAGGGTCCAGAGATGAAAGGACCCTCGCAGGCTGTCTGACTTTTGCAGAGCCCTCTATTTCTAGTCTGAACTGAATGTTTGGCTTCCCTGGTAGCCTCACATGAGTCTTTGCAGCCTCGCTGCACCACTTTTCTGCTATTTGCAGGAAAGGATAAGACTTGCTGCTGGGTAATGCATGTAAAGTGCTCTGAGGAGCTCAGACGAAATGTCAGCTTCTCAAGGGGAAAGCTGTCAGGATGTCTTCTCCCGATCTCCAGCTATTTTCCGGGTCTGGTGCCCCTCATTAGAGCATCTGGTCCTTTCCCAGAGAAGTTAGACGAAAGCTGGAATAAATGGAGCAGAGAGGATTCCTTCTCCTTTCTCTGCTGCAAAGGAGATATGTCAGGTTGAGTGATGAACGATTACTGTTCTTCACTTGCTAACGCTTTGTACCCTATTTTCAAATTAAGGACCACATTGTTGGCACACCCGAAAGGTTAAACACTCCCACTTCTTTGCTGCATTCATTAATTGGTGCTTTATCACAATTCCTGTGGAGAGAACGTCTTGGCCACAGAATCCTTCCTCCACAGCACTGGCTGAGATTCTGGGAGCATCTCAAGTTTCTAAAGTTAGATGATAAATCACTCTCCTGCTTATAAGGAGGTGTTGCACCCAGGAAAAAAAACCCATCTGTTAATTGTCTACAACTTAGTTTGAACTGTCTCAAAAAATAAGATGGATTGATGCATTTTTTTAATTTTTAATCTTTTCAATTATAGGGGACTCCTTTTCTCCCTCTTCTGGTTTTTCACCATCATCTCTAGAACAGGAATGTCTGTCCTTTCCCAAATATTGGGAGTAGGGCGCTGGCCCCATATACCGAAGGTGGTGGGTTCAAACCTGGCCTCGGCCAAACTGCAAAACAGAAAAATAGCCGGGCGTTGTGGCAGGTACCTGTAGTCCCAGCTACTTGGGAAGCTGAGGCAATAGAATCGCCTAAGCCCAGGAGTTGGAAGTTGCTGTGAGCTGTGTGACACCACTGCACTCTACCGAGGGCAATAAAGTGAGACTCTGTCTCTACTAAAAAAAAAAAACTACCAAATATTGGGAGGTGAGAGGTGGGCATCTGAAATTCTCATGACACTGCCAGTAGGAAATACCTGCCTATTTTCACAAAAGACACATATTAAATGTTTTTAATCAGCCAAGTTTAGAAACTACACATATGCTGTTTAATAGCAGAGTGGGTAGATTGCAGTGTGTCCGCGGAGCAGGGTGCTATACGGCAGTGAGAACTAACAGCCCACACCTACACAAAACATGGGTGAACCTCAAAATCAGCATTTTAAGCAAGAAAGTCAGACACAAAAAATGCCATACTGCTGCTAGGAGTCTGGCAATGCCCCAGGGCATGACCCAGGCGCTGGTCACAGGCTTGTTTTTCACCTGTGAATATGCCCCACGTCATTTACCTCTGATGTGTTCCCTTCTCTATTGCTTGTTATGCTTCAACAAGGAGTTAGATAACAGCCAGGCACTGTGGCTCACGCCTGTAATCCTAGCACTCTGGGAGGCTGAGATGGGTGGATCCCTTGAGCTCAGGAGTTTCAAACCAGCCTGAGCAAGAGCAAGACCCTGTCTCTAAAAAAAAATAGCTAGGCTCGGCGCCTGTGGCTCAACGGGCTAAGGCGCCAGCCACGTACACCTGAGCTGGCGGGTTCGAAACCAACCTGGGCCTGCCAAATAACAATGACGGCTGCAAACAATAAATGGCCGGGCGTTGTGGCGGGTGCCTGTAGTCCCAGCTATTTGGGAGGAGAAGGCAGGAGACTCGCTTGAGCCCAGGAATTGGAGGTTGCTGTGAGCTGTGATGCCACAGCACTCTATTCAGGGTGACAGCTTGAGGCTCTGTCTCAAAAAAAAAAGAAAATAGCTGGGCCTTGTAGTGGGTGCCTGTAGTCTCAGCTACTAGGGAGGCTGAGGCAAGAGGATCTCTCTTGAGCCCAACAGCCCACCCATCTCAGCCTCCCAGAGTGCTAGGATTACAGGCGTGAGCCACAGTGCCTGGCTGTTATCTAACTCCTTGTTGAAGCATAACAAGCAATAGAGAAGGGAACACATCAGAGGTAAATGACATGGGGCATATTCACAGGTGAAAAACAAGCCTGTGACCAGCGCCTGGGTCATGCCCTGGGGCATTGCCAGACTCCTAGCACTCCACAACACTCTACCCAGGGTCATAGAGTGAGACTCTGTCTCAAAAACAAAAAAAGGGAAATAATTTGCATATTGAGAGATTGCAAAATGCCAAAATAGAAAGTACTGGGGAAAAGGTTTCCCCTGGCTTTCCAACTTCTCCTTGCTCTCCTGGGAAGGGCAGGGTGGGCAGTGGCTGACCGGTGGAGAGGAAGGAGGAGGAGCCGTCCCCACACACAGCCTGGGAGGTCCCTTTTCTCCCGCTCCCTGACCGCTCTCCCATCCTCTGTCTCCACTGCCATCGCAGCAGCGCCCATTCTCCTTTTTCCTGGCCAGGCCACTACACCTGCTGTGCAAACTCTGGCTCGCCTCCACAGGGCATCCCCAGACTGTCCTTCCTTCAGGGACGAAAGCAGCCCCGTCTGTCCCCCAAGCCACATTTTCTGGCCCAGTGCTGCCAGCAACAGAGGTGCTATTTTGATCTCCAATTCCCATCACTCACATCCGTTACTCAACTGATTCCAAATATGGAAGGCAAAGAGGTATAATTATCACCCTTAAATCTCAACAACTTCTTTCTCAGCAGTTAAGAAAGGAAGACAAGAATAAACAACAAATGTATTGATTTTTTTTTAATGAAGCATTAAAGCCAAAGGTTGTGAATTCCCAAGCCTGGGGTTTGAGGAGATGATGACCACCTCCTGGGAGCCAAATCAACTGAATAATCAGAGGAGAATGAGATTCATTCATCGCATTCCTATGTTGCCCTGTGCTAACTGAAGAAACGGCTCTCGTGGGTGCCCCCAGCCTGGGCATTTAGAGTGGTTTGACCCGATACCAGAGGTTATCCCGCTGCTAAGTTGTCACCACTGTCGTCTGCTGCTGAGGTGCGGATCACAGGCCACAGAGTATTGTGGCCTCTCCCACCGCAGAGTGAAGTCCAGTTCTCCATCCCTTCCGGCTGGGCCTGGACACGTGACTTACTTTTTCTCCATGTAGCGAACAAAAGACAAGCAAGGGGTTGAAAAGTGTTTTCTCTGTGGACATGGTCCTTCCCAATAATGTGCTCCCTCCACCACCATGTGAAGAAGCCCAAGCTAGCCGGCTGGAGGGACCAGGTGGAGTGAGGCCCCACCACCCCAGCCATCGTCCCAGACACAAAAGCTAAGACTTTCCAAGACTGCGCCCCACCTGAGCAACCCAGATGAGAAGGGCCACCTGACAACCCACAGAACCTTGAAAAGTAAAAAATGTGTGTTACCACTATACCTCTATTAAAATGGCCAAATCCAAAACACTGGCAGCCCCTAGTATCGGCAAGGATGTGGAGCAACGGGAACTTTCCCGCTGAGGGTGGGGATGCAAAACGGAGCAGCCACTTTGCAATGAAAGTTTTGCATCTCCTGTGAAACTCAACATTCCCTTATGGGGGTCCAGAAATTTTGCTCCTTGGTATCTACCCAAAGGAATTGAAAACTATGTCCACCCAAAGACCTGCACGAGGGTGTTTATGGCAGCTTTTTATTCATAATCACTAAAATCAGAAGCAACCAAGATGTCATTTAGGAGATGGATAAATTATTCATGATACATCCAGAGGACACAGTGAGGACAGGTGATGGCCCCCTGTTCTGGCCTTAGTATTTATTATATACATTGCATTTTAAATTAACAAACCAATAGTCATTTGTTAATTTAAGTAAAAACTTGTACTTAAATTTGTCATCTTTTGTAGTATTTATCACTTTAACTCAATTGTTTTTAACTAGATAAGTTGTTCTTTAAGCATTTATATTTTATGTTACACTAAGGAATTGGGATGTAGTTAATGAAATAAAGAATCAAGTTGGAAGGAGTTAGAAGTAGGATGTAAAAGTAGACTCTCATTAGACCAGGTACACAAATTTCAAGAGAGGTTGTTAAGCCTCTTGGAACTTGGTGGGCAGACAGGCTGACGTCGGGCCATATTGAGAACTGGGGGGAAAGCAGCTTTTTTTTTAATGTCCCCGAGAGACATTCTCTTAATGAGATTTGGTGTTTGTACTGTTCTCAGTGTATCTTACATCTGTTCGTTATCTTTTCTAATCTCCTTTACAGCATGGACTCTTGCTGATACACGCGTCCTGCCGCTATAGGGCCACCTCTCAGTGACCTTTATCTAGTCCCACTGGGGGAAAGGTGAAGTCATGGCTGGACTGTCTTTGTGTTAGAACTGCCAGGCCTCAGCTGTCGTGTACTCAGCAGACTTTTGGCGTTCTCCATATTGTTCTCATGGTCTAACTGTGTAGTGCTTTCCTCAGCATCTGCCTCTTTGGTCTCTGTTACCCTGTTCATAACCTACAATCGACTTTTAATCAAATCTTCTAAACGACTATTTAAAAAAACAAAGCAATCAGCCATGTAAGCATGTGACAACCATCTCTTCCTGCTAGGTTCCTTCCATAGCTGACCACGGAGGATTTTAGGGCAATGAAACTAGTCTGCATGACACTTTAATGTGGGTGCATGTTGCTCGATATCTGTCAAAATCCACAGGATACAGAACACTAGGCGAGAACCCTACGATAACCGCAGACTTTGTTTCCTATTAATGTTTCAGTGTAATTCATCAAAACTAAGAAACGTGTCACTGTTAATGGGGGAGGCTGTGTTTGTGTGGGAGCAGGTGACACATGTGAATTCTCTGTATTCTCCAAGCTATT
Organism: Perodicticus potto; assembly: GCA_963574655.1. Classification (NCBI taxonomy): domain Eukaryota; kingdom Metazoa; phylum Chordata; class Mammalia; order Primates; family Lorisidae; genus Perodicticus; species Perodicticus potto. The sequence continues at coordinate 90,685 of CAUYRH010055358.1, read as the reverse complement.
CTTCCACAAAAAAAGTCTATTTTAAAAATGCGTGTGTTGGCTGGGCACAGCAGCCCATGCCTGTAGACTCAGCACTCTGAAGGCTGAAGTGGGTGGACTGCCTAAAGTCAGGTGTTCGAGACCAGCCTGAGCAAGAACAAGAACCCATCTCAACTAAAAATTGAAAAATTAGCTGGACATGGTGGCGTGTGCCCTGATCCAGTCCATTCCCAATCACCAGCACTAGGAAGGCAGAAAAGGAGACACTAAGATGGCGGATTATCCAGAATAATTTCTTTCTTGGGAATGAGCGAGCCCCCAACTGCGCTGCCGCCTCCCCCACCCACCTTGCTCTCTGCCTTCCTCTCTCACTCACCAGAGGGAGCACAAGGTCAAGCCCCTGACACTGATAACAAGGATTTCTCGGGATGCCAGGGATAATATGCTGAGAACATTGCCTTGGAAGGTAAAACAAGGACATTCCCTATAGACAAAAAAGCTGAAATTGGGGTCCCAAGGTCCGAATCCAGCACCAGCAGGTTTGGGCGGTAGTAGAGGGGCGGGCGATGCTGCAGCAGACCGAGGGAGTCAGGAAGGAGGGAGCCACAGTCTCTAAGGAGGGAGCTGGCAACAATCTCCTGAATTGATAAGAATTCCATCAAGGCCGTTAATTAGCTGCTAACCATATGCCTCTCATCTTTTGAATGTGCTTCCTAATTCAACATGAAAATGACAACTAAATTACAGGCTGGTCCTGAGGTTGAACTGCTACACCCGAGCCACTGTGTTCAGGCTCCTTCCCATTCATAGGACAGTTCAGGTGTCAGCAGTGAGACGGTCAGCATACTCGCGCCCCCAGGAGAGGACAGACGATCAAGAAGCTGTGTCTATCCATCCGGAGACATTTTTCTAATTTAAATCAGTTCTTCCATGGATAGACAGCTCTGAATTTTTTCATGTTTGTCAACAAAAGGAAGAACTTCGGCTCAGGCAAGCATGTATTTTTACTCTAATACAAGATTTTTTTAAAACAGTAAAAAGAGAGAGAAATTTGTTGATATTTTGCCCCCCCACCCACATTATAATATTGGAACTTTTTTTAAGTATATATATGTTTTTTACCAACATCCATAAACTGCTGACAAACCAGGTGCTGGTGAGAATAAAAAGCAGTAGGAATTTCCATCTGCTGCTGGCAAAGGGAAAAGGGCAAAGGGCAAAGGGCACAGGGCCTCCCACCCACCTCCAGCCTGTAGTTCAATGCTTACAGCACAGCAGTAGGGGAAGCGCGTGAGTGTTCCTATCAGGTGGGGCTCTTAGTTGCAGACAGTTGAATCCACTCCAGTTTAAGCAGATTGACAAAAGCACCACTTAGAAGACCTGATGAAGTGCTGCTGAGATGGGAGAGGCCACTTTCACGCATACCTGGGTCTGGGATGAACTGAAGGCTGAGTGTGAGCCTCATGTCACCACGGACAACTCCCTATGGAAATCAGAGACCAGCAAGCGTTATTATGTGATCATATCATTGATGCCTCAGGACACAAATCACAAACATGATTACAGGTACATCTCAGGGTAACTGTGCCGTGCTGACTGCTGCTCACATCGGTGAATTTGAAGCTGGGATCTCCAAGAATGCGCAGACCTGTGAGCAGCCCTCACTCCGGTGTGAAACAACCAATTGCTGGTGTTAAGAAAATGGATTCCATTGAGCCACCCTACAGCAAGAAGAGACACAAGGAAATCATTAACTAAGTCAGCACCTAGATGAAGAAATTGGCTATAGCCCCATCACAGTAGCATTTGTGCCAATTTCTGAGCAGAATGGCAACAGCATGCTGGAGCCAAGTGCTCCACCCATGAAGATGGCACTGCCAGGGGACCCACTCTGCGTGGAGCTCTGGACTGTATCCTACAATCAACTGTCCAACTGACAAGCCTCTGGTATCATCCCAGGATATCTACAGAAATCAGTGCTACTGTAGGCCGAGTGTGGACTGGTGTTCTCAAACCTGGCACATTGGTCACTTTCACTCCGGTAAGTGTTACAACTGATTGTTGAAATGCAGAATGAAGCTGTCTGGTGACAATGTGGGCTTCAATGTCAAAAACATGTCTGCCAAAGATGCTTGCTGCAGCGACATGGCTGGTGACAGGAAAAGTGACCTGGAAGCAAGCTGGCTTCACTACCCAGGTGATCTCCTGAACCACCCAGGTCATATCAGTGGGAGATTGTCACATGGCTGGGCTCAATTATCACATGGCTCATGTTATGTGCAAGTTTGCAAAGCTGAAAGAGAAGATTGGTCGCCATTCTTTTAAGAAGGTGGAAGATGGCCCCAAATGCTTGAAATCAGGGGCTGCCACTATTGTTAGGGTTCCTGGCAAGCCCACACATGTTGAGAGCTTCTCTAGCCTCTTCTGGGTCACTTTGCTATTGGTGACAGACAGTTGTGGTGGGTATCACCAAAGCAGTGGATAAGAAGCCTGTTGGAGCAGACAGCCCTCAGAATGGGAGAAGATATTTGCAGGTTATGTCTCCGATAAAGGTTTAATAGCCAGAATCCACAAAGAACTCAAACATATTAAATATTAACAAGAAAAGAACAAGTGATCCCATCTCAGGGTGGGCAAGGGACCTGAAGAGAAACTTCTCTGAAGAAGACAGGCGCACGGCCAACAGACACATGAAAAAATGCTCCTCATCCTCAATCATCAGAGAAATGCAAATCAAAACTACTTTGAGCTACAATCTAACTCCAGTAAGATTAGCCCACATCACAAAATCTCAAAACCAGAGATGTTGGCGTGACTGTGGAGAAAAGGGAACACTTCTACATTGCTGGTAGGAATGCAAACTAATATGTTCATTTTGGAAAGATGTGAGAACACTTAGGGAGCTAAAAATAGATCTGCCATTCGATCCTACAATTCCTCTACTAGGTATATATCCAGAAGACCAAAAAATCACATTATAACAAAGATATTTGTACAGAATGTTTATTGCAGACCAATTCATAATTGCTAAATCATGGAAGAAGCCCAAGTGCCCATTGACCCATGAATGGAATAATAAATTATGGTATATGTACACCATGGAATATTATGCAGCCTTAAAGAAAGATGAAGATTTTACCTCTTACATGTTTACATGAATGGAGCTGGAACATATTCTTCTTAGCAAAGTATCTCAAGAATGGAAGAAAAAGTATCCAATGTACTCAGCCCTGCTATGAAACCAATTTATAGCTTTCTTATGAAAGCTATAACCCAATTATAGCCCAAGAATATGGGGAAAGAGGAGGGGAGTGGGAGGATGGGTGGAGGAAGAGTAATTGGTGGGACCACACCTATGGTGCATCTTAAAAGGGTACATGTTAAATTTACTAAGTGTAGAATATAAATGTCTTAACACAATAACTAAGAAAATGCTATCAAGTTTGATGACAATATTTCAAATTGTATATAAAACCAGCGCATTGTACCCCATGATTGCATTAATGTACACAGCTATGATTTAACTAAAAAGAAGAAGAAGAAGAAGTTTGTTGGAGTTGGCAAGGCCACCACGTCTGCCCAGAAAGCTCGGAAGGCTGAATGAACGTGACCCTGACACCTTGCCCCCAGCATGATCCGTGGTGGAAGAGCAGCTTCCCACAGACCAGGCAATGAAAACAGCACATCACAAAACCTGAGGGAAAGGAGAACGTTCTGTGGACCATTTGTGTGTGTGTGAGTTTTAAGTTACTCATTTTTAAAATCGGTACTTTTTAATGGAATCAGCTTGAGCAAAAATCTGTCAAGGGATTTGAGACCCATGAAAACAGCACACCTGGGTGCCTGGGTTGGCACAGGAGGCAGCAGGCAGAGGCCAGAAGCCCTGGCGGTATCAGGAGGCCTGCGGTTTGGATTCCAGTCCTGGCCCTGCTGCTGCTTGGCTTGGGGAAGCCACTGGACATCCTCGGCTCCACCTTCCTCCTCCAGAACACAGGCATGATAACGCCGTCCCTGCCAACCTCACAGGCTCATAAGGACAAATGAGAAGCAAATAAGGACATTATTTAAGTCAGTCAACAAAATTAGAATACAGACAACAAGCCAGAGAAGAGAACATTAAACTTACTGAAGCTGACAATCACGTGAGACAGTGTGAGAGGTCGCTATTCCCAGGAAATACACACTGAAGTAATTAGGGGAGAGGGACCCTGAGATATGTTGCTGACCCTCAGATACAACTTTATCTTTATTTTATCTGTAATTTATCTTTGGATGGTTCAGGAGAAATGTGTACGTATATATATATATACATACACACACATATATTTATCTATGTATATGTAAAGGGGGTGAGAGGAATAATAATAAATCAAATAAGGCAAAATGTTAACAATGGGAAAACCTGGATAAAGTGTATAAGGATATTTTTGCACTATTCTTGAAACTTTTCTTTAGGTTTGAAATTATTTTCAAATAAAAGGTTTTAAATGAATTAGTTAAGCCTTTTATTATACTAGATTATAATCCACCATCCTGGAAATTTGGGAATTTTTCTCCACATATTTAGTGTCTTTTGCATCACTAGCCCAGGAATGTCTAAGTGTACTAACAGTTTATTATTTTTATGAATGCAGACTGATTTTCAGAGTGGTGAGTTTGCTAAACTGGTGATCGTCATCTTCAGGACAGGGGACATCTGGAACAGCCTGCACACTTGGGGGTCACTGCCCTGCTGCATTCAGAGCTGGGCATCTTGATTACGCACAAGGTCCTCACTCTCAGATCAAAGCGGCCGCCGCTTGGGACTCTCTGAGATTCAGCTCTGGGCAGGGAGCCCTCCTCTTCCCCTGCCCTTGTGTAGAAGCGTCCCATCCTCAGGAAACAGTGAGAAATGTGGGGAGGACTTCTTTGCTGTCAGTTATCCACATGGTATTTCCATTTCCTTGTTGAGCGGCAACATTTGCAATGATGTGTTCCAGAAAAAAAATTGAGGACTGAGTAGGACGGTGTGCCCAGGAGACCCGCAGGCCTCACCCAGGCCCCCTCGCTGCTGGTCTGACCCCAAGCCACGTCTTTGAAACCTGAGTCTGGGGCCAAAGGCTTGGAGAGATAGAAGCCATGATAAGCACAGTCCTCCGCTCCTGACCGCCTCCCTTCCCTGAGCAGCCGGCATCTCACTGTCCCTACTCACACACGGCAACTATCACCTTGAAGCCTCACGGCGACACGATGACGGACCCAAGGCCACTGTACACATAAGAGAGTCAGAGGCCAAATGGCTTAAAAAGGCCCAACATCGAGGGACTTGCGCCGGATGGGAAGCCAGAGCCGGGGCCTCTGGCCAGGGGCGTGATGCCCCTCCTGCCCTACCTCCTGCTAACGCTGAGCTCTGGGCACCGTGGCCTCCTCTCCCTGTTCCTTATACCACAGGGAGGCAAAGCCTGCCTCTGTGCTTGGCGCAGAAGAGGGAGACGAGACCCTTAGACCAAAGCCCGTTTTCTGTGGATGCTACTAAAAACGGTGCAGACCCTGGGGTGCCGGTGTCGCCTTCAGATACTGCCCCGATTTTACCGAAGAACCTACTAATGGACCAGAAGAAGACTCGGGTGGAAAAGACTTGCAAGGTCTTGAATGGGGCATCACATTCAGGCAACAAAATTTCCTTGAGGTTTCTAGAACTTTCCCTTTCTCCGGGCCTGTTTCCTAGGTGCACCTTGGCATAAGCTGTGAGCTGTTGCCAGGACCACCAGCCAAGCTTCCCTGGAAATTCTGCTCAGACGTCCCTTCCCCAGAAGCCTTTGAGTATGAGCTGAGCCATTGCAGGAGGACTAAAGCCCTTGGCACGCTGCCGTATCTGTGTGTCTGTGTGTACATCCGTCTTCTCAGCAGACTATGCATCCTGGGGCCAGGGCTCTATGACACTTGTCTTCGTGTGTCTAGAAACTAGTAGAGGCTGACACAGACCGCTGAATAAACAAATGAGTGAATAAACAAACAAGTGAACGAGGCGCTCAGGTTTGAGCCCTTCACTATTTCTTCCATCTGGAGTAAGTCAGCTTCCTACCCAGTGGCCTCTCTGGACGGTGGTGAATCTTCTCTGGCACGGAATTGTTCCAGCAAAAGAGTAACATCTACAAAACCATTTTTGCACCTAAGACTCTAGTCCCAGGTGCATGGCCTTTCCAGTTTCAGGGAGAAAGGGGAGAGATGGAGGAGCGTTGTAAGAGGAAGGCTGTGAGATCTGCTACACGCCTGGTTCTCAGACCCAGCTGCTCACTGGGCTCACCTGGGAAGTTTCATTGGCACCAGGATTTTCAAAAGCTCCCCAGCTGACCCTAAGGTGCAGCTCAGGCCGAGACCGCTGGTAGCCCCAGAGATGTGTGCTTGTCACCCCAGTCCTTCCAGTGAGGTCTCCTGCTTGGACCAGACAAAGCAGGGGCTTGACACTGACCCGCGTCACCTAGGTGGAAACTGGGGTTGAGGCTGACGAGCACCACGCTGCCACTGGCTCCTGCTCTAGCTGTGAGTCATAAAGCTCAGCCTTGTCCCAGGCTGTGGGTCGCCTGTCTTCTGCCAGCACCTGGGACACTGCAGGGGCTAACTGGCTACCTGCGAAAAGGGTGAGATGACAGTTACTTCACCTCTCTGAGAGTCAACTTGCTCACCTGTCAGACGGGAATGAATAACAGACGGTGTGGGATAAGAGCAAAGGCTCGGACTGACTTCCGGCCACGGTTAAGGGCTCCCATGCAGTTATTTCCTGTATCTACTCATGTTAGCAAATGTTTCAAACTCACAAAAGGCAAAATAAACAACCTAAAGGGAGACTGGAAGCCTGAGCTAAGTGAGGAGACAGACTTACAAGGTTCTCAGAATGAAGTGACGTTTCGTAAGCTCTGAAATAACTTAAAGATGTATTCATGGAACAAACTTACTACTGAGAACTTTTTAAAATATTCTGAAGAGAGGGGACAGAAAGCCAAACATGTCAAAAATCCCAGTTTCTACAAGATGGATTCCAGACACTGCAGGTGGCCGGGTTAGACTGGGCCCCTAGAATCATTCTGGATTCTGGAATAGATGATGGCACAGATGGCTGTGGGCTGTGGGAAAGAGCGCAGCGATCGTCGGAAGCCACAATGAGCTCACAAGGAACACGCCGTGCTGCGCTAATATGTTGTGATGGGATCACTGGATTAATCGCCAAGATACCGTGAAAATGGTCCAGCTTGGTTTCCGTGAGAATGGGCGCCGGGGGAAGGAGAAGGTGGGTGGGATGAGAATCTACGCGGTGCGCCCACGGACCGCAGGGGGATTTCTAGTGGACTGCCACCTCCACCCTGGGCAAGTCGGAAAGACACAGCAGACGTGTCTGAAGATGGCACGAGCTGAGAAGGCCAGCCAACAGGACATGGGAAATACTTCACCAGCCCAGCCCAGCCCACGGCTGAGCCAACAGGATTAAACTCTTTACTTGTCTCTTCACTGCCCAGAGGCTGGCGGTTGTGGGGAGGGAGCCTAGAGATTTCGGACACCCGCAGGCTCAGTATCAGCCAGCGATGTGGCTGCAGGCATGGGGGCTGCTCGGTCCGAGGTGCCCTCTGGGCTGTGCTGAGATGGAGCCTTCTCCCGGGTAAGCCTCACAAAGGGCAAGTGCAGCCTCGTTTGGCAGATGAGGAGACGGGAGCTCAGAAGTCTGAGCACATAAACCGTCGTGAGGTCATGTAGGAGGTCAACAGCCAGCCAGGATCTAACCCGAGTCTGTACAGCCCCTTACTCCACACCGAGGGGCTTGGTCACACCACGCTAACAGAACTGTGTCCAGTTTTCCAGGGTCACCCTTATGGTCATGTCACATGAGAAACTGCTGAAGAACTAGAACAAATCAAACTGGTGAGGATGGAGGGTGGCAGGTGTTGAAACTTAAAACACGTTATCATGACTTAGCAGCCCTCTGCAGGCTGTCCCTGTTCCTCCATGTGGCCGACCTGCTGGCCGCTGCCTGAATGTCCCTCCTCATACCTGTGCTTCCCTCCTCCTTCCCTGTGTCACCCAGCCAGCCCTGCCTCTCCCTACCCACCTCTGCTCTCCTGGGAGGCCACCTTTTGGGACCCAGGCCTGGGCACAAGCCCATCTCCTGCTGCAGAACCTTCAACAGACCCCTCCCCCCCAGTGCACTTACTGCTCCAGTGACAGAGCCTCTAACTCAACCCCCATTGGGGAAGATTCAAAAACAAATCATCTTGGCTCAGTGCCTGTGGCTCAAGCAGCTGCGCCAGCCATATTCACCTGAGCTGGCGGATTCAAATCCAGCCCGGCCTGCCAAACAACGACGACAGCTGCAACCAAAAAATAGCTGGGCGTTGTGGAGGGTGCCTATCATCCCAGCTACTTGGGAGGCAGAGGCAGGAGCATTGCTTGAGCCCAGGAGTTGGAGGTTGCTGTGAGCTGTGATGCCACTGCACTCTACACAAGGTGACAGCTTGAGCCTCTGTCTCAAAAATAAAGTCATCTTAAGGCCCCTACAAATACTAAGTATATTATCAAAAATTAATGCAGTAATTTAGATTTAACAAACCTAAAATGCCATCTCTAATAGATACTTTCCTAATGGGAATCTAAGGCTTTGTTTTCCAGGACCTCTTATAAATGGACTCCACTGGTGTCTGCACCCCAGAGAGGATGGAAGCTCAGAGGCGCCCACAGGAGGCAGCTCCCTTCAAAACAGCAGCTCCCTCTGCTCTTCCAGCACAACCAGTGAGAGCTCTGCTTTTGATATTATTCCATGTTTTCCAAAACGAGCTTCTTTGATTCTATTTTGAAAGGACCCAAATCAACAATGAGTTGCAAATTAAGAATTCTGAAAGTGCCTGGCTAAAAAAAAGGGTGGGGGCAGAAAATCTGACAAATTAATGGCAGAAAAGATCACCTCTCTGTCTTTGGAGCTACTCAAATGATAGCACAGAAAGGAAAGGGAGTGCTTGTGGAACCATTTGGTCCCTACAATCAAAACAATGACACGTCAGACTCTCCGTGTGCCAGTGGGCACCCCTCGATAGCCAGGGTGCAGCTTGGTAGGGAAAACGCCCTCCTGGGATGACCAGCCTCCAGGCACTGCTACGGAGTGTCCAGCCCCAAAAGATGACTTTATTTGGTCCATGTTTTGTGTAGCTACAAGAGCTGGGTATCCTATAAACTAGAAGGGCAAGATTAAGTGGGCCCTGCGACGTGGTGTTATCAGCGCTGTTTAAAGTCCTATCTAAAGCCTGCAGTCTGCCAAGGCTCTCCGAAAAGCCATACATGGTCTGATTCCCCTGTCCCATCCTCATTCAAACGATGGTTTGACAATAAACAGCAAGCTTTATAAAAAAGCCGAAGGCAGGGCTTGGAGATGTTAAGAGGGATGTAAAGAGAGTTTTATATGCTGCAAGCGGAGCTTCACCCACATCTAATTTTAGCCATTAGTCCCACTTAGACTTGGAAATGACCTTCCGAAGGAGAGCACCGTGGCAGTGGAAATCCACCACCCCTTGCATGTGGCTGTAGAAGCTATGGGGTCTCTTCCTGAGCCTTTGTCTCTGTGACCTGCAGACTTCAGGGCACTCACTACTTCTTCTGTGATCCCAGGAGTTGAAGGTGGTCTTAGGATGAAGGAAAGAGTATCCTTCAATACGGGGCTACAAAAGTAGTAAAACTGTTCTGATCTTTACCATGTTCCTGGCATACTGTGAGGGAAGGAAGATTTTTAAATTAATGAAAAGATCCTCCCTCACACTGTAGGGTCACAACTTGTACTCCAACACCAACAGCGCCCAACACCACCACACACTTTTCAACCGTGTTGTTAAGAGAGTCTGCATCTACATTAATGCAGCTCATACTCATTGCTCCTGACCCTGTGTCCCCTCTACGTTGTTTAAGGATTCTGGTGTTTCCCCCCAGAATAAATAGCCCCAGCCCTTTAAGTTATTCTTCCTTGGTGGTTTCAGACACTTCCACAACCTGATCATATCATCTGCTCACACTCTCATTTCTCTACGTCCCAGAGAATGGGATCCAGAAACCAGGCTGTGGGCCAGCAGCCCCTTTCACATTTACCACTGTCCCCATGGCACACATGGGCTCCTATCTCTGCATGATCCTCGTCACCCCAACCACAAGTACGGACAGCAGCTGTGCAATGAGCATGAATCAGGGATGATAAAAATGACACACACCCCACAAGCCACAGCCTGCAGCTGAGTTTACACAAGTGCAGATTGCAGGATTTTAAGCGACCTTGAGTTCCCTCTGTGAACCCTACTCAGCTAACTCAAGCAGGAGAGCCTCTTGCACCTCACTGACACAGAGCTGAGGGAGCTGGCCAGGATTTGCATCTGGGATGTAATAATCTCAAATCTAGAGCTTTAAACTATCGTGGATTATGTGAGACCATCTGAACAGGTTCAGAGAAAAGCAAGTGGGAAGATCCTTTTCCAACTCTGTATTCCAAGTACTTGAATGTATATTTTGTTTTTCACGTCTTCGAATACATTTTTATCTCAAGTAGACAATAGGGTCAGAAGAAGGACTCAGAAGTTCTTATAAAAGCCATGGAAGACAGAGTTTCAGCATCACAAAAATGACAAGTAAGGATGTCTCTTCTGTAGTTAGGCTAAAACAACGTCCAAGAAAGGATAACTATTCACATAAGTGTTTATATTTTACACATGTAAATAAAACTTAACAAAATACAGAAGTGCCACCAGGAGACTGAAATTTATCTAAGAATAGAATGTGGTTCTTTCTTCACACAATGCTGGGCATATTGGCTCGGATATGAAGGCAACTGTGTGGCTACTAGAAAAACAGCCTGCACAGTCCACCATGCTGCGGCCTTGCTCCCGCCTCCCAGAGGTGGGTGCCCCAGATGTGCAAACACACTTGGTCTCCGTCAGAATGGTCTGGCCGTTCTGAAACTGGATTCACTTCCAATAGACACTCTTCTTTTCTGCCATCTCATTTCCAAGTAAAATGTCATCAGTTACGAATTAGACAGATAGGTTCTCATCACGGAACCAGAGGCCTGTGTGGGCCAGTCAGGGAGAAGTGTAGAAGTAAGTAGAAAAAGGTCAGATGTATTATATTTCTGTAGACATGTAGTTAAGCAGAAACACAGCAGAATACGTTGGATAAAGTGGTTTGTTGAGATTTAGAGTTTTATTATTATTCATTTTTAGAAAAAAGAGAAAATTTACAAGATGCAAAGTTCTCACACAACACATTGTCAGTGATGACTGTTCTCCCTACACCTCAACACAGGCCTGGCTGGTGCAGCAGCGTCGGCAGGGACAGGGACAGCATAAGTGTGCCGGACACGCAGAGCACACCACAGTGGACTTGGTGGCAGACAATGTTGGGCCGGTCTGTTCCGAAAGCAAGCAAGACATGGTGGGGACCAATGAAGCCTCTCTGTGGGGCACACAAGTGTGCACCTCGCCCTGTGTGCTCCCCCCACTGGTGTGCCCACTGCCCCTTAGACCACAGCAACAACAGAACTCGGGAAAGCAGTCCTTTAGTGTGTTTTGCAGGGTTGTTCAGGTTCCCAATTTCTCATTTTTGTCTTCCTTCTCACATTTCAGTTCCAAATTCTTGAAGCAGTACAGGTGCTTGGCATCTTGCATTTTTCAGGATCCAGTTCTGTCCAATGATAGCACACTAAAAATAACACAGAGAAGACAAATTACTAAGAACGAGCCCACTACTCACCCTCACATCCTATCAACACAGGCATGTTCAAGCATAGCAAAACAGCTGAAGATAGGCTTTCAACACTAGCAAGACAGTGTTTCATTTCACTGTGAAAACTATGCCATGTTGCCATGGATAAACCCAAATATCTTCCCACCAACAAGACTCCAATTTATTACTACTCCAAACCAAGTATCTGATCATACTTCTGAGTGGCATTTTCATCAAAGGCGAGTCACAAGACAAATTAGAAAATATTTTGAAATAAATGAAAATGAAAATGGAAAAAAGCTGTCAAATCAATAATCTGAGTTTCCACCTAAGAAACTGAAAGAATAAAAGCAAAGTAAACCCAAAACAAGTAGAAGAAAGAGAATAAAGAGAAGTACAAATAATCAACACATTGAATCCCATAATGACATAAATGTATTTATGATCTATTTACAAATGACTTAATAAAAAATAAATAAATAAATAAATAAATAAAAGAGTAGAAGCCACAGAAATTTCAAGCAGAAAAAGGAAAGTGAAAATGTCTATAAAATAGATAAACCTCTTGCCAGACTTGCCAAAGAGACACGACACCAATTATCAACATCAGGAACCAAAGAGGCGACATCAACACAGACCCTACAGACATTAAAAAGAAACAAAGAACATATGGTAGACAACTTCGTCCTTGCAAATTAGATAATATACATAAAATGGATAAATTCCTTGAAAATAGATACAAAAGCTTCATTTCCAAATCCTTTTAATGGTGCGGGAGGTGGAAGGTTGGGAACTAAGGAAAGAACAGGGACAGGAAACAATCAAACGCCTGTTCTTGGGGTAGGTGTTCATACTACTTGAAGGATGGTTGGCCCTCTATACCAAATATCCAAGTATCTCAAGTTTCTCTTTGTAATTTTGAGGCTACAACAAAAAATAACTGATGTTGCCAAAATTAGTGATGCAATTGTTACCCGAAAGCTTAACTAAACCCCAAAGTTTAACCAAGTTGCTTCTGTTCCCTCAAATCCAAATTCTATTTGGATGGGCTTCAGTAAAGGCAAAAGATCCTGACAGTAGGTATAAGCCCTCTGGTGATGCTGGTTCTGTGGCTACGTCTCCTGATACACACTCAACACAGGTCACATTCTTAAGAAAGGGTCATAGCATGAGCAGCTGCCTTGATAGATTAATAGCCCTCCTTTCCTGGGCCCACCTTTACTTTGATGTCCCTATATACACATGACAAAGGCAAGGTGGGACCAGGCTCTGCAGTTCTGTCTGGAATCATGAAAGGTGGTAGTCCCCAAGCCAACGTACCAGTGGGCCTGTTAGAAGCTGGCCCCACAGCAAGAAGTGAGCAGCAGTAATTCAGTGAAGCAGCTTACCCCGTATTTACAGGTGCTGGGCCAGCCACTCCCATCACAGGCATCACCACCTGAGCACCGCTTGAGCTCCACCTGCCTCCCTCCTTCCCTCAGCCCCACTGCACCCATCATCTGTGGAAAAATTGTCTTCCATGAAACCAGTCTCTGATGCAAAAAAGGTTGGGGACTGCTAATATAAGGGACTGAATTTCCCCCAAGGCCCACCTTTCCTAAGAGATACCTGAAGGGCCAGCAGGAGCGGCAAATGTATGTCAGTTCCAGGGACCATATCATTTCCAGTTTTAGTTCAACAACAACAACAACAACAACCCATTTGCTCTCATAGCGTATTGAAGATTTTAACCAAACCTAAGAACCCAGGGCCCATTAATACTTCCCCCCTTGCAACACAGTGACTGGAATTCTGCAACTGTCACCCATGTGGACGTTGGAGGAACTCCATCTTCTTGGCACAGATCAAAACCTTTCTTTTTAAAATTGAGCACCGGGATCCTGGGGGAATGTATTTTTCTCTTACATTTACTTCAATTAAATATTCTATAATAGTCTATTGTTTTGGGACAATAAATTTCTGCTTTTAATGCTTGATGTATAGGTGGGAATTATAAAGTTTGCTATAGAAGAATATATGACTTAGAAAAATATTCATGATATTCTGTTAAATGATAACAATTATGATAGTATATATGAGCACACAGTGTGTCTCTAACTTTGTGAAATTAGAGAAGGAAACAGAGAATTATCTGCTCAGAAAAAAATATATCCTAAAAGCATTAAATTAATAATTATCTTAGAATGGTGAGATAGCAGATGGTTTTTATTTCCATCTTTGGGCAATTTGGCACTTTAAAAATGAGTGAGCATTAATTTCATAACAAAAATGGCTTTCAGAGGCTTAGGGAGGCAATGAGAAAACACACCCAATTGACACCTGACTCCATAGAGGGCCAGATTTTTTTAAAAAGACAAATTTATCCCTCAAGCGGCCCCAGACATCCAAAGAAAACTCTAGAAATTGGCTATAGCCCCAGACCATAACGTGGAGAATCTTCTTAAAATGGCCACTACGGTCTTTTGTAATCGCTTCAAATATTTAAAAACAGAAAATTGTATACGGAGAATTGGTTGTGCAGGTGATGGGAGAGGTGAGAAGTCAAACAGAAGACAATGAAGCAACTCAGATGTTAGCAAGAGCAGGAAGCTACAATCAGCCCTCGGCTGGAGGGACAAAGGGAGGAAGTGGGGTTCCCAGATCCCAGGGGCGGGATCCTTGGGCAGCAGCCAGAACTGTGGCACATGTGCACACGTGTGCAGGGAGGCAGCTAGAGCCAAGGAGAAAATACAGTGGCTGCTGGGGTGTCACCTAGGGCCTAGAGAGTCGGGGTGAAATACACTGAGTTTTTCTTTCTTGCTACTTTCCAGACAGTAGAAAGACATTGCCTTGCTTTGGTTGAGGCCTCCACTATCTCTTTCCTGCACCATCACAGAATCCTCATAACCATCTTTCTTACTCAGCCATCTTAGTCTCTCACCAATGCATCCTCTGTACTTTAGCTAGAAATACGTTGCTAAAACACAAATATGTATGTTAAGCTCCTGTTTGAACCCTGAAATGACTCCCTGCTGGCTGCATTCTAAGTCCAACCTTTTAGCGTACTGGACAAGCCCTTATTTCTGGTCCCTGACCTCCTTTCTAGCTTTGTTTCCCACAAAACCAAGTTGGGAAAGTTGTATTTCCTGCAAATACAACTCACTGCATGGCTCAGCTGGAGTGTACTGAAGATGACCCAGTGTTGTTGGCTACTTACGCGCTTGACCTAAGAGGGAGGCTCCCCGGCATCAGAGTCGTTATGGGGATGTAGTGGGAATAGCGGGCAAAGGTGCCACTCTCAAGAGGCTTCTGGATGCCACAACAAAGGGGACTCGAGAATAGAAGAGGACTTAATGAGAGCACGAAAGACTCTCCTGGGAGGCTCCCCCAAAACAAGGAAGGGCCTTGAAAGGACATCAGGTAATGGGGGCCGAGTCAGTAAGATTTGAATTCAGTCATGCCACACATACGTATGAGTCTTCTTTATTCTTCCCTGCAGTCTTACTGGAATGTGAACCTCCCTCACTGTGAGGTTAAAAGGTAACATTGCCCTTCATCAGCAGAAGGATTATTGAGCTAATGCAACGTGCCAAGCACTAAGCTGGGCAGATCACATGACGTTTTTCACTTTGTTATCTTAGTTTGCCTTTAACAGATCGTGGGGAAATGAGGCTCCAAGAGGTTAAGTGGCTGGCCCGAGGCTGCACAGAAAGTGAAATGAGTTGGTGTTTCAAGTCAGTGTCTTTCTACTCACTCTCGGTTTTAATTTGCCAGGAGGCAGCACTCAGGAGAGAGTGCAAATACAAATCACTTAGTATTGAATCCAGCTTCTCACTAAGAATGGTAAAATGACCTTTGGATGTATTTCTAAATGGAATCATCTTAAAATCCTCCATAAAGATTTATGAAAATGGTGGAATTTGTTTTGAAGGTTTATTTTCCTTTTGGATAAAAAGATCATTTTCTCCTTATGTACAGGGTGGACATGAAGTTTGTGTGCCAATTTCTTATGTTAAACTATTTTCAATTGCACACAAACTTTATGTTCACTCTGTATATTTCTCGAAGTCTAGGCATAACTGCGAGATCCTTGATCTTTCCAATCTTTAGACTAAAATATTTATCATCTTCTTTTGAGTTTTTAGGAAGAAACACTAATTAATATGACTGTTGTATGTTGGCTGAGTCTCCAGAAAGTAGATTCTGAAATGGAAATAAGCCCCTGGGACATTTGTTAGAAAGGCTCTTGGGAATCATCTCTGGGGAAGGAAGGGCAAGGAAGCAAATTTGACAGGAAAAAAATGTTGAGCCATGCAGTAGCATCAACCAGGGATGAGCCAAGCTTGTGGGGGCTCTGTTGCTGGGATGGCCTTTCTGAGCTGCCCTGGGTTGGGTAAAGGGGGGCTCCCCTTGATAGGTTCCTGGGTGTAGAAGAGCAGTAACTGGGAGGAGGTGTGACCTTGGGTGAGATAATTTTACTCAAGAGGACCCCAAAGCAGGACTGAGAGAGAGGACTGTCTTCCTGCACTCCCTCAACAGTCAGGGGGAATAAGCCCTTTGTTCCTTACAGGGAATGTGGGTGGAATAGTACACTATTCACTACAGTGACAAACATAATTCTTAATAAATTTCTGTATATGAAACAGATGTATATGTGTACTGATATATATGATAAAATATATTAATATCTATAATATATAAACGTATCTTTATATTATTATTAAATTTGTACTTCTGGATAGCCAATTGGTGAAATTCTTGGAACAGGACAAAAACTGGACTTGTGAAAATGAATAAACTGGCCAGTGTAGTGCCTACAGATCGAAAAGGTAGAGCACCTGTCTCTGGTTCACGAACATTCAGAAGCACAAAACTTTGTGAGGTTCTCATGCTTCTTACCACCATAGATGTACTGTTGTTGTGCCAATAATAAAAATGCAAAGGTCTGTCATGATTGTGTGTACTATGCTACATATAAGAAATGGTGCTAGGATTATTGACTTTGCTTTTGTATGTCTGCTAGTTCTAAAGACTAATAACAAGTGGAGATAAAAAATAAAATCAACTTTTTGTAAAATCTCTGTTTTTTAAGATCATAAACATTTATCCCTCAGAAATTATAGTGGTCTTCCCTCTATTTAGTTGGTCTGGTGCCCAGAGACATGTGTAAAGGGATAGCAGTAATTGAAAGGATGAGAGGCTTCCATTTGCTCTGGTGAAGCTGCAGTGTGGGGTACTTGCCTGGAATGAATGGAACTGTGCTTTGAATTAGGAGATACAGGTGCTCACAGCAATTTGGAGAACATCAGCCCTACTAAAATGATAATCACCATTATTGTTACATTTTTTCTTCCGTTAGTTCTTTCCTGTCTGCTATGGTTGAAATATTTGTCTCCTCTAAAACTTATGTTGAAATTTAATTGCCACCATGACTGTCTTGGGGGTAGGGCGAGGCCTTTAAGAAGTGCTTGGCTCTTTGGGCGCTGTGCTCATGAAGGGACTGACATCATTATCGTGGGAGCGAGTCCATTATCATTGTCATGGGAATGGGTTTGCTGCAACTTATTCTCTTTCTCTCTTTGCCTTTCCACTGTGTGATGCTGTGATTTAGCAAGAAGTTTCCCCAGATGTCAGTATCTTTCTAATGCACTTACCAGCCTCCAGGACTGTGAGCCAATAAACTTCGGTTCATTATAAATTACCCAGCCTGTGCATCTTAGAAGGGTACAGGCGAAACGTACTAAATGCAAAATACGAATGTCTTCATACAATAACTAAGAAAATGCCATGAAGGCTATGTTAAACAGCTTGATGAAAACATTTCAGATTGAATATGAAACCAGCACATTGTACCCCTTGATTGCACTAATATACGCAGCTATGATTTAATAAAAAATAAATAAATAAATAAAAAATTACCCAGCCTGTGGTAGTCTGTTACAGCAGCACAGAACAGCTAAGGTACTCTCCTTTTGGATGATGAATTAGATCTGATTATTTATATAAGCTATAATTTATATAAGCAAGTCTTAGTCTTGCCCCAAAAGATTTACCAAATATATATCTTTCTTTTGTTTTTTAAAAATGTATTTTGTCTATTCATTTCTTCATTGATTTATTCAATCATAGGCTCATTTATTAATAACAATTTCATTTAGTGGCTATATAGTGCAGGTAGTTGCGGTTAAGACTGAAGTATAGAATTGGTATGAATTTAATGTTATTTGAAAATCTGGCCCAGAATATTGAGGATAATAAAATTCCAGCTAGTCTGATTATTACTGCAATGGAACACTAGACAACTAGCTTTTCTTCTATTTTTTTCCTTAATTTTCTTAAAATGCTGCCACATATTTTAATTCTAAAACTTGATTGTTTTAGCTTCTACTTTTTATCCTTTGCAGAGCCATCCTTTGGGAGAACAACTGAATTCATTTTCTCTCAATGTGTTTTAACCTCCATTAAAGCTCACATCATCTTGTTCCAATTCTTTTACTTCAAATTACAATTTTATTTGCATTATTAAGTTTGTGTTATTCACTGAAGACAATCTTTACCTTCACTTACAATATTTAATTAGGGTAAAAGATCTAGTTGTCTAGAAGCTCACTTCTGAGAGTCCATAGATTCAGTTCCTTTGTTGACTTGTTTTGTGGCCATGGGCAAGGTGAACTCCTTGAACCTCAATTTCTCCATTTGCAAAATGGGATAATAATACTTGCCTCCTACACACCTTGAGTGTTGTGAGAATTAAAAAGATAACATTTGCCAAGTGCTTTGAACAAACAGCCTTTCATCTAAGGAAGGAGCTCAGAGTGTTTTCATTTTTGTTGCTATTGATGGGCATGTTCCCACAAGGCTTTATTTTTATGGTGTGCTTAACTGCAATAGAGTTGAATCACAGAAATGAGAGATGGTAAGACTTAGCAGGTCATCAAGTTCAAACTCATTGTAGAATTCTTCCTCTGCAACATGTTGTTATACTTCAGTCCTATTTTAAGGCCAAAAGCATCATATAGTACATGGTCCATTTCTTCCTGCTTGACGGCAGAACTGTTGTAAAGAACAATCCCAATGGCGACTTTAGATCTAAGTATTTTCCTAATGACCCAGTTGGAACAACTCTTTGAGTCTCTGTCAGGAGGCTCTGTTTGCCTGATGTGAGGGTTACAATTATTTTGGGGACCCTTTTACTACTTTCCTGGGGAAATGGAGTCACAATCCATTAGCTCTCCTTCTGGTGATGTTCTTCATGACGTTCATCTCTAAAGTTCCATTTTGGAATTTCCTAACCATTGGTCTGTGGAGTAGATCAAGTCTTATTCAGAGATATCTCATTTCAAACACAGTTAAAAAGCTTTAAATTTGATCCCAAGAGGCAAATTTAAAAGAACATGCTAGATTTTTTTGTGAGCTGTGCGTATTTTGCTTTTCACAGGTCCATAATCTACTGCTGAAGATCGAGAGGTTCTAACAAATGATGGTACATAAATAATTATTGGATAAATAAGTGGGTCATTCTTATTATTATTTATGTAATTCATTGTTACTGAGTTCAGTGGGATAATCATAGTTCCTTTGGTCTTTTTGGATTAGTATCTGTCTATCTATCTATCTATCTACAAATAAGTTATTTGGAAGCATCACCACTTATGATACATATACAACTGGTATCTTGGCCAAGGGACCAGCTATAATGATATTTGCACTTTCAAAACTGTGAAGCATTCACTATTCATTAGTAGTTGAGAATAGGTTGGTAAGGCAAGCAAACGTATTTCTTCTGTTGTAGTGTTTACTGACTACTTCAGCCAATAAGAATTAGTTCTGAAGGTAAAATTATTCCTTTTCTTTTCTCCAGGAAGTTCATTTTTTATCTTTTTGCTACAAAGAATAAGATCAAGAGTAAACGAATGCCCCAAATAATTCTTTTTCTTTCTTCTATTTATGGTGGTTTTATTAATTACGCTATCAAATTAATCTATTAATTAAAACTAAAGTTTTATTTTAAGTGCTAATTACTATTGTTTTGAATGTACTTATCATACTCAATTAGAATCAGGCTCATTGATTTCAGTAAAAAGATTTTGTTTTTTATTCATTTCTAAATTCTCTAAATCCAAAGATTTTAAACAATAATTGGCTTTTCTTAATAAACAATAGAAGGACTTGTCTTTTAAGAGAGAATTCCTTTCTAATCTCAGTCTAAATCAGTGGTTCTCAACCTATGGGTCGCCACCCCTTTGGGGGGTCTTCTGCATATCAGATATTTACATTACGATTCATAATAGTAGCAAAATTATAGTTATGAAGTACCAATGAAAATAATTTTATGGTTGGGGGTCACTACAACATGAGAAACTGGATTAAAGGGTCACGGCATTAGGAAGTTTGAGAACCACTGGTCTAAATAAATCTTAAAAACATCCATAAAAAATGAGGATCTCCCTTGGGAGGTATGTGGAAAATTTTTCAAAACCATTCCAGTTATTATCTGTTGAAACTGGATCACAGAGTTTTTGACAATATATTTTTATGTGGCATATTTCCAGATAGTGAAATTGTTGGTGGTCAACTTTTTCGATTCTTAGCTCTTATATTTGTTTGTCTTTAACCTGAGTAGCTGAGTAGAGAGCTAGGTGGTAGGAATTAGCTGCTGAGTCAAGGGGAAAGAAGCCTGTAATGCTGAATAATAGTTTCTTTGGTGTGCCATGTGGTTAACATGCTTAAGATACTTAACTCAAGACCAGGTAGATGACAGTCTGGGAAAGAGGAAGCAAAATCACTTTTATACACTGTGTAGAACATGGAATGACAAATCCCAGAGTCCAGACTTGGTTATTCTTCCTTTTTTAACATTTCTGCTTTTTAAAACTTTACAATTAGTTTGAGCGCTTAATTTGTAAATTCCTTGCTTAAGTATATCAAACAAAAAGATATCATTTTAAACCTATGTACTCCCTTACCTGCTATGATCTTTGTTTCAGACAATTCTGGAACAAAAATCTGTACAAAAATGTAGCAGCATAATGACATTTTTGCCATTTCAGAAAAAGGTGTAGTTTAGTGTCCTTAGACATATAACGCTAATCTGTCAATTTAATGGTTTTAATTCAGTGCATACCAAATATTCCACGCCAAGAGAGATATTGCTGTTAGATCAACCCTGGGGGTTCCAAGGGAGCATATAGAACCTGGAGTTAAAAGTCAGTAATTTTGTTCTTCTCTGTAATCACAAATTTATTACAGTGAACTTTTGTGCCACAGAAAATTATGACCTCTTTACAGATCTCAGCAGTTTAAAATGGGAAGAATTTTATTTGAGCCCTAGACAGTTTGACACTCTGCATCTCTTTCCTATCATTGGCATCTTCTGATATCTCTGATTCTTGAGAACAGCAGCAAGTTGAGATATCGACAGGGTGTGGGGTCCTCTGTCTTTGGAGCTTTCTTTGTTGTTGTGGCAGCAGATAGATAAGAGGAAGCATGTAGTGTGTGAGAAGCAGTGAGAAAGAACCGATTCCTACTGTTAGGCGAAAATGGCAAAACAATGGAAGGATAACATCGTGTACAAAATATCACCATTACATGGGTTTTATACCTCTTATGCAAGTGTACTTGAGGTGAATTAAAGTTCAAGTTGAGGCCCATGTTTTCCATCTCTACCCCTTGACACCTTTGCATAAGTTTTAGCTTTGATAAAAGTAACCAATAGCTTTATCTGACTTTCCCCAAAGACAGCTGAACAATATTTCCTTGTCCCTAGCTAGTGCTTAGCATTGTTTGCAGAGCCTAGCTGCACTAAGGAAAGTTTCCATGCTGTATGCTCCGTGGGCCCAATTTAGCAGGTGGAGAGATGAACAGCAGCTTTGTCTTTTGTAGACGGATCTCATTCTCTTTACTTGACTAATATTTACCTGGAACTTCTCTCCACCCCTTCCACCTCGATGAGTTTTGTTTTTCTTTTTTTCCCACCCTGGATGCTTTCACCTACAACGCGACTTCCTCAGAATTGTTCTTGGCTCACTATGTACATTTTTCATTTTCATGATTATTACATTTCCTAACCTGAGTGCTTTTCTTTGTTCTGAAACATAACATACAACACCACTTCCCTGCTCTTACCCAGAATGCTCTTTGCCTTTTGGTGTGCTTCCCACCCGCACAGCTATGCAACACGTTTCTTCAGCTAATCTCTTGGCCTATCTGCCTTTTTATATTTCCCTAACATGTTGGATAGCTCAGCCTCAGTTTTATTGCCAACATATTATCTCCCTTGTAACGTCACTCTACTGCTTGCTTCTATGGCTGTGAATGTCCTTCAGGAAAAACTGACTTTTGTTCATAACAAAGTCGGAAACAATATCTGAACACTTTCACAAAAGGACCTTAGGGCATTTCACAGACATTATCACCTTCATCTTTCATGCTGTACTTATTAAAAAAAAATAGGTAGAAAGCAATCATTCAGTTTCGAGGTGAAAAATTGAAGTGAAGGTCAATTGCTTACATCCACCGCATGGACAGAAGCTCTGGGAACTGGCTGAGGTCTTATCTTGAAACAAAGTGTAGCCCGTCATCCCATTCTGTGTGCATCTTTCTTTTAGCAGAACTATTCCTGTAACACAATTGCATTGATTTGATTAATTTCAATGGTACTTAGTAAATGCAAGGCACTCTAATCATCTACAGGACATAAGACTTAGAACACATGGCCCTTCTGCTGGAGGATGGAAGGAGATGGCCATGCACAGATAGTCCATGGTAAGTGCTAGGATGAAGAAAAAGCAAGTGCCCTGATGTGAGGGTTCAATCTGACTAGGTTGATGTGGAGTACTTTGTGGAGGAGGCAGCACTGAATTTGAATCATGTGGGATGGGAATACTGTCAGAGGAAACATGCTGAGCTGTTTTTTCCCCATTTCTTGGCCCACCTTTTCCTTCTTCAGCACTGATGTACCTCCAGACCCCCTCATGTAGGTCAAGAATACCCCTTTTTGAGGAGTCCCTAAGTGTAGATTTCTCTGTTCACTATATCATATAAGGCAAATATGATCTTGGCCCTCAAAAGAATGAGTTTAAGGATAATAACAAATTGATAGACATTCTGCCTGCCTAGAAATTAAGATGGAAGTAAATGAAAATGAGAAAACTTAGAAAAACATCTTCTGGGTTGGTGCTTAACTGAGACTCGTATTATAAAAGTTCTTCCCAATCTTGTTTTCCAATCTTGTGATTATCCTTTCGAGACAGTCACATGGGCCCATTTCCTCTAAATCAGCATTAAAGAAGGATGCTTCAGCCGGACCACCTCCAGGTGATAATTGCCTTTCTCGGGAGATGGCCACATGTGCTAGATCCTCTGGGAGGAAACAAATGAATTGCCTATTGTGCTCTGACAGGCAGACAAGACATTTTAAAGGAGAATTTCCAAAGTATTAAGGCTCAGAGTGGTCACGGGAGTATGGCAGCCTGCCCTTAAAGGACCCACCCTTCCTAGAATCAGTATGCTCTTCCCCTGTAGAAAATTACATAAACATTTGAAGGCTTCCTTCGGTCTTCAGAGTTCCATTTGTCTGCCAAGATTATGGTTTCATTTGGTCTGAACACTTGGCCAGTTACAATCTCTATTAAGGCACCGGTGGCTGCACTGTTTCCTGTTCTTGCTTCTTTGTGATCTTAGGATTTTCTGGGCCTCTCGGGCTCCTGGACTCACAGGCTGCCTCTGAGAGCCACCAGCATTGAGGAAGGCACATGCCCATGCTTTTTCAATCTAAATGGCAAGTCACATTCTGGAGCTGCCCCCGGCAGCCTCCCCTTGCCTCTTCTCCATGCCAAGGAAAAGATTTTTCCAGATCTGCGTTGACAGAAACTCAGAGCCCATTGAAGGGCATCACTTTCAGGAGCACAACCAAGAGACTAGCACAAAATAATGACCTGCCACACAGCTACTTTGTTTCTCTTTCCTGCTACTCACCTGCCACTTGCCACCCTCTGCAACTTAGCAGAACTTCCAGTGGAGAGAATAGAAAGCTTCGGCAGCTGCACTGCCTTCTCACTTCTGTCACATACCTTCACTCTAGGCCCTTTATTATCCTACCAACATGTTGCTTTAGGAAATAAAAGGCATCTTCTTTCTCCAATAGATAAATGATTAGAATTATTGATTTCTCTCTTCAGACCTTCTCATCTATTGCAGGTTGTGTTGTGTTGAGAAACTCTGAGATGGAGTGCAGAATATTTTCTATGGAGTATCCTTGGGACCAATGCCGCTGGAGGGATAGGTAAAGAAATAGGATTAGGAAGAGGAGGGGTTGAGCTGAGACACAGACTCCGCCACATCTTCAGTCACTTCCACAGAGATCTCTGGAACTAGAATGGCCTTTCAAAGTTGTCCTGCGTTGGCCCCAAATGGCAAGGCCTTATATGCCTGTATCAATCAGTCATGAGAGGTGAGAGTCCTTAAGCCAAGGCATGACCTTGGGGAGGAGGACTCTGAAGCTGACATAACCCCTCAGGGGGTTGAGGCCTGACAGCTGTCTGCTGGCAGCATCCTAAGTAGCTGGAATAAGTCTTCTGAAGAGTTCTGGGCTGTGAATTACAGTCTCTATCCTGGGTCACCCTGGCTCCATTCAGGGTCACTTGTCAATGTACATTTAATAAGAAGCTCTTTAGGATTCTGCTGGATTTCTCTTCTTAGAATAAACCTCAAATATGAAATTAGTAGGACAAATTAGCTCCACTACTATAGCTAGTTTCAGGGTCACAATTTAGATTCATTGTCTTTCTCCTTTACTATTAATCCTAGATTTTTCTCACTCTGTGGGTCTCACTTGCATAACCTGTTGGCATAGCTCATACCCTCAACCTTGAGTAGTCTTAGCCCATGGTCACTGTGCTGTTTTCAAAACCAGGATGGCTACACGTATCCATTTGCCACCATAATTGGGAAAGAAAACACCAAGAAGTGCCCAGCTGGGTTACTCGGCTGCCAGATGTATTCTTATCTGTCCCATTGTGTAATAGCAGCCCAACCTCCACTTGATGATCAGTTACTCACCTTGCAAAAACATTGACTCTTCCTCTTGAAGGAGACTACAAAGTGTAGAATATAATGGGACTGTTACTGTATCCTTTGGCAGAAGAGTTCTCTTTTTGAGAACCAGGATCTCAAGACCCACAGAACCCAGACTTTCAGAAAGAGGATGTCCACATTATTCAAGCAGGTCGCTGAGAGACATGTAAGGTGAGATCACTTCTGCTTCCACTTCTTCTTAGTTCTTAAAACCACGTATTTTTCCTTTGGGTGGGGGGGACACAGCCCTACATGAAGGTCTTTTAATCAAAGTGTACCCTAATCCTAGAAGATGACACAGCATCCTGGTAAACATTAGCCCTGAGCTGGGATTTCAATTATGTCCTCAGAAGACTACTTTGGTGCTTTATCAGGCCAGCTTCTGTGTTGTGAGGTAAACAACATGTCCAGAAGATCCCATTCTCATAAGCTAACTGATGCAATCTTATGTGAGCCCCTATGCCAGTGGATCACACACTCTTTAAACCCTTGGACAGTGGTGCTGGCTAAGGCTCTGCTCACAAGAAAGATAAATAATAATAAGTGGCAAGCTGGTCTTCTCAGGAGACGGTACCGTAATAGGAGTCAGTGTTGGTTTCTGTTGTTGGCAGCTGGGATAGTTAGCAAAAGTACTAGTTAAATGAGCCTTGGTAAGTGGGAGCCTGCCACGTAGACATCTATAACTTCATTCTTACTACTTTAGCTATTCTCTTCACGTGCCCCTATATCAGCTTTGGGGTAGACAATGACAGAGGCAGGTTGATATTACCTGGTTGAGTCATTTTAGCTCCATGGGTGTTTCAAACTTCTGGAATGCTATCTGTCAGGTATAATCATGTGATGCAAAGATTTGTGTGATTTGGGCCCACTCTCGTGTATATCCACATGCCTTGACCTGATACCCCCTGTGTCTGATCGGTCCATTTTTCTTTCTCCAGGACCTGATCAGCCTGCCAATCCACTAGCCTGTGCTGATGAGTCCATATATGTGGTTTAATCTCGAGCTTCTCTTTCTACACAAAGTAGATGGCCTAGGGATGAGAGATGGTTGGCACTAGGGTCTCTGCCAAGATTCTAAATCCTGCATCCCAAGTGCTCTCCAAATGACAAACTGTCCCTTTCCTAAATGATGTTGGGAATTTCTTGATCAAGAACCTCAGCTCCTGTTGCTAGGTTCTTTGGGGCATACTATCTTTTTCCCCTAGTTAGGCTCAATATGTTTTGGGCATGGTTCTGTTGCACCTGAACCTTAACTATTAGCCAAGTAGCCAGAAAAAGAAGGAGGAGCACACTTGAGGGAGACTTACAATGTCTTGTAGGGGAAGGCCTCTGCATTTTTTTCTGGGAGAGGGGAGGTGTGTTAGTTCCTGATGGGGAGGGCACTTCTGCATTCTCATAAGATTTTGAGGAATCTTAAGTATTTAGGTTTTTAGGGACTTCCGTGTGGCTACCTGTCCAATACATCAGGGTCTAATTCTTTCACCAGGTTCCTAATCTTGCCAAAGAACATCTGTCTTGATTAGGAGTTTAACCTTCTTCGCTACTCTGATTATTAAATTCTAATTCTTGTTCTCAGATTTCTATGCTCTCCTGCTATAGAAAATGTGATCCTTTTTATATGTTACCCAGAAGGCTCTTTACTTTCCCATTTCACATTGGCTTTCAATTACCTATAAATTTCTCTTAGCTTTTGCTATCTTCCATCTAGAAAAAGGGGCTTAGAAAATAGCCATGTAATCCTACTGCTGTTAAAGTTTCTATTGCTGCCTTATTTCTTGAATGCCTGATACACAGCACCAGTTGGTGCACCTCATTCACCTTTACAGCATCCCAGTTCTCCAGTGAAAGAACAATAAGACCCCTACCGTACCAGGACTGCCTGGGCACTTCCTACAGCTTTGATGTGGTTCACATGGCCAGGAAGCAGCAGAGGATCCAGCTCCAAACCTCATATTATTTCCCACATTTTTAGAGCACTCCTGATACCAACTATCATAGGATAGACCAGAGTTTCCCATGAAGTAGCTCTGAGATGGATATTAGAACATGCTACATATGTATTAAAGAGGGCCCTATGGACTGGCATTTATGTTAAGAGAGGAAAAGAAAACAGGATTCAGCAAAAGAAGAATTGAACTGAAATTCAGGCTTAAAAACAGCCTCACCCAACATTTACAGGGAACTTTGGAGCTATAATGGCCCTTCAGAGGTATCCTGAGCTGGACCAAGATGGTCAGGTCTTTATATTCCTGTGTTGATTAGTTATTGGATGTGTGTGTTCCTGAGAAAGTGTTTGACCTCAGCTCAGAAACTGGGGCAACTGGCCACCATTAATGGGACTGACAGCTAACAGCTGCCTGTCCAAACAGCTAGGTCAATAAGCCCTCCATTGAAGAATGATGTGGGTGGAACCAATTCTTTTAGGGAAGTAAAAATGAGAAGAGCCTTGGGAATAACTTTCAGAAAGACTGTACTATCTGTTTGTAAACCTTTGTGCCTTTGTATATTCTGCTGTTTCTGATCCAAGTGATTGTTCCTCCACTCTTTATTCCTTTCTTAGCTAACTAGAACATGTCCTTCAAGCACTGTCTTCCCAGGTAAGTCTTGACTGACTAGATTCCCTTTCTTACCAACCCCACTACATGTCTCCTTGCCAAAAAAAAAGAAGAAAGAAAGAAAATCTCTCTGATTGCCTACATGCTAATGCTAATCACACTGAGTTTTAATTATCTGCTATAATTTTCACTGGGCTGTGAATTTTCACTGGGATGTGAATTTATTGAGGCTCATAACTGTTTTAAAATTTGTATATCTCTAAGGACCAGGTGTGGTAACTTTCATGTATCATATATATTAAATATCAAAAATATCATCATTTATGTCATAGAATAAGGACATAGAACTAGAGTTAAGAAATCCAGTTTGAGTCCTTACTTGGTCATTGATAGATAATAGGCAAGTTGCTGAGTCTCCCCATATTGTAGTTTCATCTTCCATAAAATGTAGGTAAGTACTCTCGTTACTTTATATCATTACTGTAAAGATAAAGGAAGACCAGATATGTAAAAGAATGTTGTGTAATAAAAAGGCTAACCATGTGAGAAATTGTTATTGCTTATCACTCTTCGCTAACTAGTGATCAGCGTTCTCCCACCCTGCTGCCTACTAGGTCAGACAATCAAGTTCGTGAACTCATCCTAGAAAAAGTGCTATATATCTCATTGCTGAATATCATTATGGTCACTGTTGACATAATTACCTTGGGCAGATATGCACCAACACCAGCACCTAGTTCACCCTTCAAAGCACTTTTTCAAGGATGAGTTCGTGAACTTACTTGTCAACTTGTATGATGATAGCTCTGATGGTCATTCCACAAAAAAAGCTCCAAAATTGCTTTGAAGGGTAGAGTATAAAATGATGAATATAATATTGCCTCTGACTTTCAAAAATTATAGTCTGTTGGAGGGAGACGTACATGTGATTAAATAAGAGAAATAATATATTATAGGTTTTTATATATGAGAAGAGAGAGTGCTGGTGCAAGGCAAGATGTGATTAGCAGGTGATTAAAAGAGGCTTCTTCTGCAGGCACAGTGGCTCATGCCTGTAATCCTAGCACTCTGGGAGGTTGAGACAGGTAGATTGCTTGAGCTCAGGAGTTTGAGACCAGTCTGAGCAAGAGTGAGACCCTGTTGCTACTAAAACAAAACAAAACAAAAAAAAACGATCCAGGCATTCAGACAGGTGCGTATAGTACTAGCTACTTGGGAGACTAAGGCAAGAGGTTTGCATGAACCCAGGAGATCAAGGTTGCTGTGAGCTATCACACCACAGCACCCTAGCTAGCCAGAGGGAACAGAGTAAGACTCTGTCTCAAACAAAACAAACAAACCCCAAAACAGCAACAACAACAACAACAACAACAACAACAGCAAGAATCTTCATTGAGGAGAGAGAAATCTGCCTAGTCTGGAAAAAAGGATGAGGTCTAATCCAGGCAGACAAGGAACTGAAGGGCAGCCTGGATGAGCAGAGGCATGAAGGAATAAGATAACTGGAAGGCTCCAAGTAGTTCTGTGTGACCAGAACACAGGGCAGAGCAACAGGGAAAAAAAGGCAGGCACTTGTTGTCTGCCACTTTGGTGTCATGAAGGCTTCATTAGGCATACCATGTGTATGGTCCTCTTCTGAACCACCCCTAGTCCTGCAAGGATTCTTGCCCTCATACCATGGACCATGGTTCTAGGACTACAGGGTTGCCATTTCATGTTTTGTGTCTTTATATATCTACCAGTCATAGCCTAGACTTTGGGCCCTTCAGGGATAGGGGGTTTCTCTATCAGGTATGAGAATAGTAATTGGCATTCAACAAACATCAATTGAGAGATAATAAAAAGATGAAGTATCTTACCAAAAATTTTAAGTAAGGAAGCAAGTTATCAGGAACTTAAGAGAGATAACTTTATATCTTAAAGAAACAAGGTGAACATGAAAAGTAGCCAGACTTAGACTCTGAGGATCTGGGCTCAACCTGTCAGGTATTACCGGTGTGAATTGGACCAGGGATCAACCTTGCTGAGCTCCAGGTCATCACTTAAACTTACCATTTAATGTCATTGTGAGAATGAAAAAACGTGTCAAAGGGCACTGGTTTTTCTACACTAGGTCCAGCACTCCATACCAAATTCTCATTTAAGTTATTTGGTTAAGTTTTTGCAACCGTATTTATGAAGGCAAGTATTAGATGTAACATGGTAAAGATGATGAAATCTGAAGGATCTGCTCTTAAACTAGAGGCTTTGTGGCACGATGGATAACCTATGGGTACCAAAGCCAAATTACCTAGGTTGAGTTCCTGCTCCACTATTCATTGTCTGTGTAGCACTATTTATTATCTCTGGGCCCCCATTTCTTATCCACAGAATCAGGACTTGATGATTCATTTTTGAGACTGGGAATTGCAGGAGTGAATAAGATCTACAAAACCACTGATATGTAAAGTACTTAGAACAGTGCCTGGTAAATATGACGTACAGGGTGTCCCAAAAGTTACCCCTAAAGTCACTGGTATAGGAAATCCTAGCAAAATGTACCTTTATTTATAAAATATTCATTATAAAATTTTACAAAATATTTTCTGAAGTTGGACACCTTTTTGTAAAGTTAATAATGAATATTTTGTAAAGAAAGGTACATTTAGCTACAATTTTCCATTTTCTCTATGTATGATGACTTTAGGGGTGACTTTTGGGATACCTTGTACATAACAGCTAGTAAGTATTGCTATCATTATACAGAACTCTGGTATGTGTGGACTGAAAAGCTATAAATATCCATGGTATCCCATTATCTTTCATCAGGACATGTTTCAAGTACCAGTCCTAGAGAAAACTAGGCCTCAAAGGATTGGGATTCAGTAAATTCTGGTTTCCCTTCATGTCTTTGTTGAAGAGGTTTTCTCTCCATTCCTGATCCCAGTCTTTGTTCTCCTGCTTCTGTCCTATAGTAGTGCCAATTTAACCCTTCCTGGAATAATTCTGGGATTGTTCTCCCCTGACCACTTTCATCTATCTTGAATAGTATCAGTTACTCACATATGTGAGACTCCCCTACAATACTCTGCTCTATCCCTACTGATCCAGTCTACAAGGACATTTTTCAGGTCACTTCTCAGACAGTGCTTCTTCTCAATACCACTCCTTTCACCCTGAGTATTTCTTCTCAGAATTTGAGGCCCTGTTTTTCTGTGGATGGCTTGTCTCTTAATAGGCAAAGAGCATTGGCAGGGGCAACGTCTTGTGTTTCTTTGTATTTTTCCCTTGTTCTTTGCACAACAGATACTTGTGGTCCATTTCTGTTTGGCTTTGATAGACTTTCTGTTTATAAAGAAGCCATGTAAGGGCTTTCCATTTGTGAATACTTTCAGCCTCCTGGTGTGAAGAGGAGTTGAAATGGCTCTCAGGGTGAAGGAGGTGGACAAAAGGAATTGTAGATGGGATGAGTCTAAATGTTGCAACTTGCATGTTTTGTGAAATTAGCTTATAAAACTGCAGTTGGGGAATGAAGAAGGTGAGTTTCCACTGGCTTTTGTTGCTATGAGCCAACCACATGCAGGTTGAAAAACCAACTTAACCAACATGGTGGGTTTCTTCTCTGGTGTTAGGGATTAGTTTCCATCCATTAGTTTCAAAATGATTTTCTTGAGTCACCAAGTGTCAGCAACACCTGGGAGCTTGTTAGAAATGTAAAAATTCAGACTTCACCGCAGACCTACTCATCAGAATCTACATTTTAACAAACTAAGTACGTGATACTTAGGTTCATTAAATGTTAAAAAACACTGAATTCTAAACGTTAGCATTTAAATATTTCTGCATCTAGGATCATCCCTAAACCAGTTAAATAGGAATATATAGGTAGGGCCCAGGTACCAGTAGGTTTTAAAGCTGCTCAGATGATTCCAATGTACCAAAGTTGAGGACTGCTAATATGTAGCATGGAATGATTTCTGTGTTATCATTTAGGAAAGGAACAGATATGAATTTGTTTGCCTTTGAGGTAGCTCTATTTAAAATCTTTTTCACGATATGCCAAATGCACTTTAGGTGAACTGGCAGATCTGGTTTATAAATCCCAGCCAGACTACATCCTTCCCCTGCCATACTGTATTGATTCTATTTAGCCCTATTCCCAGCTATACCTTTTAGGACTTAGTGGTCTTATGGCCTGTTGACTTTTAGACAGGGCCAATCCCCCTATAGTGGTCCTACTCAGACATGAGCAAAACACAAGCCATGGGCTCTGAGGCTGACATCAGGAAGTACACTTTTCCAGAGATCTGAAATGGAATAAAACTTGAAATTGAGTGTCCACTTGTGTGCAGAGATGAGAGCTGATAGTGGTATCAGAGAATGTAACCAGGAGACAAGTGTGTGAGCCCAAAATTCAGAGATAAATCAGGAGCCTCAGAACAAGTAGAATGCAAGACAACCATGGGTACGAGGGCCAAGTCAAGGGAGAGGTAAAGTCAGAGGTTCAGGACATTGATGATAGATCAAACTAGGCCATCTAGCCTTGCTTATTTTACTGCATTCTGGCCACAGATTAAGCTGGCCAGAGTTAAAGGCATAGGGTTTTATAAATATATAACTGCCCTTACAGTTCTGAGATCCTCTGACCTACATCAATGAATACTTAATTCTTTGGTACAAGGGTATCTACTTCATTATAATAATGGTCTTATGCAATGAATTTTCTTTCCTTATTTAAATATGGTTTACTTTGAAAATGCAAAACTTTGGTGATAGGGCATAATAGTATCTATAGAAACTTCAAAGGATCCAGATGGCCACTGTTTTCATGGTACTCATAATAAATGTAATGTCAGGTTAAAGAAGTCTGCCTTGAAAGTAAGTTAGGTTGCCATGAATTGTTTTTTGTTTTTTTTTTAATCAAGGGTAACTAAAGATGGGGGAGATTTTCTATCCTTTTCCTTTATCGCAGAACCATTTTTTTCCTTCATGAGTCTAGAATATTGCATAGAACATCAAGGCATTTCTAGAGTGGTAAGAACTACAATTTATCTTCCTAGCTCTCTTCACACCAAAGGAAAAATAGTATATGATTATTTCTATAGGGTCATGACGTGTTAAAAATTTTCAAAGAGCTAAACTGGCAGTGATTACAGTACTGTCCAGTTGACTATTGATAGTGGCATCATGTAAATTTCTATGCATTTCTGGAATGTCAGGACTGTAGTAGTGTGGAAATATGGGAATGGATACACATTTCCCTTGCTGAAGGCAGCACATAGAGGTATAAGCATCAATTTTGCTCTACCATTGACTTTGCAAATCATACATTTTCCCAGAGGTGGACAATCAAAGAAAGAAAATATGACAGAATTTAATTCCCTAGTTCCTCCAGTAGAGTAGAATAGCAAAGTCATTGTAAAAATGGCAGTCTAATGGTTGTGACATAAAATCCAGATAGAATAAATTGGGTCTGTCAAGACAATTAAACTGAGTCCTTTACTGATAAGCAAATTTAGGTTCAAAGAGGTCAAGTGGTTTTTCCAAGGCCACAAAGCTCTCTGATGGCCTAAAGTGTTCCCCAATTCTGTAACATTTATTGCTTCATAGAACAGAGTTCCTTCTGATCAGAAATGGCTGTAGACAACACAGCACCCTCTGCACTCATTACAAGGAAGCTACTTCTTTGTGAGAACTGCTGCTTGTTGATTAGTCAGATGATCAATTATCTTAGGCTCCACCCATTCACTGTTGGTTTATTTCCCTTTTCCTTAGTTAGTTCTCAGCAAAACAAGAAAAAGAAAGGAGGTGAAAATAGCCCCCCCCTTTTTTTTTATCCACTAGTGTTTCAGTGGGATTATAGGGGAGAGGGAATGTTGCTAGAAAGATTGAAATTATTTTTGGTAATTACCTGAGGGTTTTATTTGTTCTAATATACGAATGGCATACAAAATTGAGGGCTATAAATACATTGGCACTCTTATCCTACGAAATCTCCAATGTTTCATAATGCAGAACTCAATGTTGAACCTTGTTCAATCACATAAATCACTAGTCTTTAGCCTATGAGGTATCTCATGATTTATATTCCTGTTAGAAGCATTATGGATTTTAGACACCAAATTTTGTATTTGCAAATGTGTATGAGTGAGCAAAAGAAGGTAAGTTCCCAGGCATTTCTAAGCTGAGAATATCATTGTATGTATGAACAAATGCCTTCCAGCTGGTACTGGGTGTAAACCACTTGAAATATTGGAGGACGGCCAACATTTCATCATCTTGGCCCATCTCCTTGCACACAGTATAATGCTCTCATGTGCTGTTCCAGAGTAATGAAATGCCAAAGCTTGTTCAAAATGCCAATGATAATACCCGTATTTTTATCTAGCATAGCCACTATAGTTCACATAGTTACTTTCCCAACTGAAAAATGCTGGTGAACCAGCATGGTGAGCCCAAGATAAGTACCTGCTTAGAGTTACTGGCAAACAGCTAAGACAATTAAACTTCACTATTGAGTCACTTGTCGACTGGGTAGCTGACTCCAACTCCTACTGCTGAGTTTTCAAGCTGTGTAGGATTTTGCCATTTTGAGTTTGCTTTACATTAATAGATTTCCACTGCTAACTTCTAGAAAAGGCAGATTCTTATAAGAGGCTATATGGCTGCATTTTGGAGCATGTGTTATACTTACCATCCTAGTTTCTAAACTAAAATCAAGTTGTTGATGCCAGAAGGGGAGATGATTACATGTACTGATGCATTGTGAGCCGACAAATTGTGACTCCTTTTTGCTGGTCTTTAACCAGTGTGAATATCAAATCAGCCTCCCACACACAAAACTGTTTTTTGTCACTTCTGTGGGAGTTTTATGTGGGAATTAAGAAGAAGAGAAAAATGTCACCCAGAGTGTGTCTGATCATGATTTGATATCTAAGCCAAGAAGTCTTCAGAGAGTGAAAGCTCCAACCCACGGAACACTAAATCATAAACACATGCTGCAATGGGTCTTAGAATAAGCCTTGGCAATGATTTGGATGGTATGAGCTGTATGTCATTTTATATTTGATAAACCTGACTTGACATTCACAAGAAACCTTCCTATTAGGAAATTTAATTGGAGTATAAATGACAGAATGGTCAGTGTTTACTTTCATTTTCCCTGTGGATGAGAACTGTAAGAGTCCCTGTCAATATCTTCCGGGAGAGCAAAGCCTAAAACAACTTACCTACCTTCATGACCTAAAACAGGGGAGTGGGAGGAAGTGGGGGAAGAATCTGTGTGCAAGAGAGGCAGAGAGTATGTGAGAACCAAAGCCTTCCTCTACTAAACTAATTAATTATACCTTTCTGTATGATTAAGATGCACTCACTAAAAATTGGAGTCCATATAATTTTGATTACTATTAAATACATACACTAAACAAGCACAACCATGTTTTATTAAAGTAAATAATGGAGCTTATGGGATCAGTCCATGGTATCTAAATGCAGTCCCATCCCATGTTTCCCATGGGGTAATTACATGACTCAGTCCACTGGCCACCCAGCAAGTCAAAGCAGATTTACAGTGAGTGAGGAGAGATCATCCTGGGATTCCATGCACTTGGCTGTGGAGTTGCAGAATTGGGATAGAGCTGGGTGTGAGCTCCAGGCTGCACCATTAAGTAGGTTCCTGTACCAGGGGAGTACACATAAGGAAAGAGTTAGATCTGGTGTCGTTCATGTTTGGAAACTGAAGAAATGAGAGAAACATGGAGATTGAAACTGATGTAATGTGGCCATGTTGAATCCACAGGGTGCACCAGTATGATCTGGCAATTGTTCTTTGATCAAACACATTTCAACAGGACCCCTGGCTCCTCACACTGCAATATGATAGGTTTTCATTCCTTGCAAGGAAAGACACATCTTTACTCACAACTTTTCAGTAACTTAGCTGTAGCTTCCAGAAGTAGTCCTTGCTGTACTTTTCAGGTAGGGAAGGTCATGTTTAGGACCCTTAAAACTATATTGAAGCACCTGTATACTATTTCTAAAATAAACATATGTAACTTTTTTAAGCCAAGTGAATAACATAATCATGTTCCAGACAGGGTTTTGCAAATACCTTCCTAGTAGCACTATTGTTACCCTGGACCTTAAGGTTAAACTGAGCTAGCATGAGCACTTTGGAGTTTCTTACGATTATAAATGTGGACTGCTCTTTTATACTACTCTCGACCACTGGGTTCTCTACTTTAATTTAAACCTGGTAAGTAAGTTGTGTTTTCTAACTGGGCTCGTCTAAAGGTATTGTTTCCTCCTCTGCAGATACAAGTAGCTCCACTGTAAGGTGGGGCTGTGAATGGGGAGGAGGTCCAGCTTGCACTTATCCAGCTACAATTTATACTTCTGGCCCAGAGAAAT
Source organism: Perodicticus potto (assembly GCA_963574655.1). Lineage (NCBI taxonomy): Eukaryota > Metazoa > Chordata > Mammalia > Primates > Lorisidae > Perodicticus > Perodicticus potto. The sequence goes on along the minus strand of CAUYRH010055358.1, from coordinate 54,989 downwards.
TATCCCCGGAGACTTTTTTTTTTTTAAAGCTTATCCTTTCTAGGTTTCTAACTAGTATTGGAAAAATCCAATTCATACAAGATGGCTTCTTCCCATCTCCAGGGAAATTTCAAGCTTCTAGATTATTAACTCCGATTTATATCATTGCTACACTTTTTCATCATGCGTCTAGGTTGTAACTGCGGCAGACTAGTGTGGGTGTTGGTTATTTTGAAGCTGCGTTTATTTGAAAAGAACTCTTTACAACTTGCTGTATGTTGTATTGTTTGGCCCAGAGAGTTGATACAAGTCTTGAAGCTGGAGATTCTATGATAAGTAACACAAGGTAGGAACTTGCCCCACTGATTAATCACAATCGTGTGAATCTGAGTGGTGTGAGTCATGGGCAGCCAACAGGGTAGGATTGGTCTGTCAGACTGCTCTAGATGATAGACAACCACCATCTGGAGCTACAGGATATACAAAATAAAGGGGAAAAAAGATTAAAAACTTTGGAAGTGATTCCTGGTTTAAGACATTTACGTCCAACACAATTTTATTTACAATTTCATTCAATAATCAACACCAATTAAATAATAAAGAATTAGATGGAAGAGGCCAGGTGTGGCAGCTCATACCTGTAATCCTAGCACTCTGGGAGGCCAAGGCAGGTGGATTGCCTGAACTCTCAAGTTGAAGACCAGTGTGAGCCAGAGTGAGATCTCATCTCAAAAAATAGCCAGGTGTTGTGGCGGGTGCCTATAGTCCCATCTACTTGGGAGGCTGAGGCAAAACAATCACCAGAGCCCAAGAGTTTGAGGTTGCTGTGAGCTGTGATGCCATTGCACTCTACTGAGGGCAATAAAGCTAGACTCTGTCTCCAAAATAAATAAATAAATAAATAAATAAGAATTAAATGGAGAAAGTCTAGGAGTCATATCAAATTGCAAGTACACGGTCTGACAATTAAGTTCAAGAACTCATTCTAGGAAATCTGCTACATACTGCATTGCTGAATATCACTATACTCACCTTCAAAATATTCCCCTGGGAGAAAAAAAAATTATTACCCTTGGGAAGCTATGCACTGATGCCAGCACCGAGTCTACCCTTCAAAGAAAGTTTGGAACTCTTTTTCTAGAATGGTCACCAGAGCTGTCATCATATGTAAGCACATTCTTAACATGACAATTTGTTAGACCTTTTCAAATACCCCATTGATTCACCTTTGTCTCAAATATCTGTGTTTGGCCTTAATAAGGTAGGTTTGCATATACAGATTTCTCAGTGAGTTTTCTATAAATTGTCACCTTCTACCTATTTCTTCCTTTTTTATCCTTTGTCTTTCTATTTTACATATTTTCCTAAGTCTCTGCATGAAATAATTATTTAAAATCTATTGTATGCCTTTTGGAGGGGGAAGGCGAGGAGAGTAAATGCCTTGAACTTGAAAACAGAACATTGATGGAAAATACTAGCTCAGTATGCAGAAATATTATCAAAGTGTTATCTCATGATAAGTGCTAATCACATAAAAGGTCAGTACTTTTTAGTTAAATTAACACAAATAAATCTGGTAATGGTAATTTTTGACAGTTGAGTAGGCTGAGATATTGCAAATGCTCAAAGTCTAATATCAATGGGATTTTCCCCCATATTCTGTATCTTGGAAGTTTAGGTAAGAATTGGATGAAGGATGTTTGTGTAGCCAAAACAGACAAGTAGAAAGAGAGTTTTAAGGTCTGATTTACCTGAGATGAATACATGCTAATACTTTCTGAGACTTAGGTTAGAATAAAAAAATTGAAAAGTTTCCTGATACAAAAAAAATGATCTATTGAACATGCTTTGAAATTCTAATTACCCTCAGCTGGAGTCTATTTTTTTTTCAACAGTGATGTGAAATGGTCCTTACAAAAGAAAATTTCTTTTAAATTTTCGTTACTGTAGATGGAAATAGAAATTGTAACAAACACTGAACAAAGAAACATGCTTTCCCAAGTATTGTTGATCTAGGGGAGTGACTTGCAACTGATGTACCATGAAGAGGATCTTAGGTGTGCCATCATGATTTTTAAAGTTTATTAATTAAATTATTATCAAAAGAAGTTCAAAGCATAGTAAGTATATTCTCTTTTTACTCTTTTCTTTTAAAAAATATTAAATTAAATAAAATAATTAATTAATTTATTTATTAAATAAATAAATAAAATAAATAAATAAATTAATTAATTAATTAATTAATTTATTTATTTTGCAGGTTTGGCCGGGGCTGGGTTTGAATTCATGACCTCGGGCATATGGGGCCGGTGCCCTACCCCTTTGAGCCACAGGCACCGCCCTTTACTCTTTACTTGATCAATATAATTTTAGCAAGCCACAGAAGTTTAACTATTGGTTCAAGTGTGATGTGAGATTAAAAAAAAAAAAAAGTTGAAAACCACTAATCTAGAGGAAATTTACTCAACCTCATTGAGCACCTCTAAGTATTAATAGTTTTTATTCAGATATTGAAAAGCATTATTTTGTAAGATGTCTTTATCCTCAGACTATACTATTTGTTTGAAGAAAGGTAACATCATCTAATTATTAGGTGGAAATCATCCATGTTCCAGAACTAGCCCCACATTTGTCAAACTCTTTGACCTCATCCAGGCAAAGGACAACTTAAACCTCCCTGCTAACAATGGACTCTACCAAGTTGTGCAAACCACTTAGTCACTAGGTCCTTATTTATCTATCTCTAACATGGACTCTTCTTTGTGTTCTTCCTTATGGGGATGTTATGAGAATTAAGGAGAAAATATTGGTAAATTGCTTTGAGTTCCCAAGAAGAAAAGCACACTTCAAATAGAAGCGCCATTATATTGTTGTGCAACCAACTGGTATCTTTCTTTCCTTCAATTATCCCTTCTGCTCTTGTGTTTACTTCAACAACTTAGGTGTGTCTACTTTAACCGGTCACACCAATACTTTCCTATTATGCCTTTCTCGATTTCTGTTACTTATTCTATTTTGCGTTTTTCATCAAGTTGATTTGCTTTTTGGAATAATTTATGAATGAGTTGATGTTGACCATAAGAACACAGTTTTCTGAAAGGTTCTTGTGCTATAATACATATTAAGTGATGGCAAAACAACGCCCAAGAGCTTCTGAAGTGTTTTCAAATGATTATGTACAATAAAAATAATAATTAATGATGCAAATTTAAAGTGTACCTTTCATCTGATCATCTCAGAGTATTTTAGAAATGCTAATTAAACTCTGTAACACCCCTTTACCACACATATTATTAGTTCCATTTTGCAGGTGAAGAAACTGAGGTTCAACAAGGTTATGTGAGCAGTACAAATACACAAAATGAGTCAGGGTCAGGAAGGGGATTTAGTGTTTTCAAGGCCTAGTCAAAAGCTTTGCATCTTGGGCTAATTAGTGCTCTATAATTTCAGTGACGGAAGGTGACAGGTAACTACCACTGACTCTTAATATTCCAGAGTGGCAGTCCAGGGCTCAGGTTATCTGATGTCTCTCTTTTCCCAACTTATTTCTCTTTTAACTTTTGGAAAGTTTTCTGGCTTTTCAAACACATCTACCAGTGGATGAGTAAAAGCTCGGCCTAGGTAGACTATAAATCTCAACTCAGTTAATGTTATAATAGCTGTAGTCTAGCAAAAGTACAGAGTGGGAACCAACATGATGCTAATAAATTACCTGTAGGTTTTCATATGTTGCTCTGCCCAGTGTTATGCAGTCACAGGAACTTTTAGTAGAATAAATAGCATTTTATCACTAGAAAAATACTGCCTATAGTGTTGATTTGCTTTGCTTTGAATAAGAAGTAGAATTAGAAATTGACTGCCCACCCTCTAATAACCTAAATCCCATGACCTGTCCAATGATTGGGATAGAGTGCAGTCCACAGCCGTAGGGAGGCCACACCTTCCTGTTTCCATGGATCAGCTTCATTTCACACTTATCACTTAGTGTTAATTTTAGTAATTTCCAAGATTCAAACTCAAATGACTTTTTCCTCAAAGCGCAACAACATTTTTCTCTTAATTCCATTGGGAATTAAGTTTCTAAAATTTTTCCTGTCCAATTTATGGCATCATTTTATGAAATTCTTTTCAGGAAGGAAAAGTATCAACTTTGGTACAGGAATTTATTCTTCTAGTCAGAACTGCGTCTTAGAAAATCCTAGTGATAGTCTTAGGTCTGGGAGGCAAAAGAGCTCAATAGCGAAAAACCTAGTTTGGAGTCAGATTTAATTCAGCCAGTTTCTTACCAGCTGGACCACCTTGGGAAGATCACTTAACTCTTATGATTTTGTTTTATTATTTTAAAAATGGTAATAATATTTCTATATCCTGTATTTGTTGTGCAGAGGAATTGTATTCTTGTAGGAAAATCCTGAACATGACACCTGGTGTGTGGTAGGCATTTGGTAAGTGGTAGCTACTAAAGTAAGTATTAATATGAATTAGTGTCTGAATTTACTGAGGAAAAAATCCTAATAAAAACTAATGGTACGTATGGAGACTTGAAAAGAGTGAAAAACTAAAGTACGTTCAAAACAGCACAGGTGCTAAGCTGAATCCTTTGATATTTGTGACTACAGAAACAAGGTAAGAAAAAAAAACAACTGGGTGACCAGATGGCTGTCAGGGACTGGGGCGGGGTGGATGGTACATTTATTACAGGGAAAATCAGGGTACAGAAATGGGCAGAGAGTATTATCAGGCTGTTTCTCTAGCAAAATGTGAATGTTACTTTAGTATATTACAATGCACAATTATTCTAAGTCCAGCTTTTCTTTTGATGTTTCCTGGAGAATTGCATTTGATGAATGCCCTAAAGCGTTCAACACCATTTTCAAAGAAGTCTTAAAAATGTTTATGAAAATAAGACCAAATTTAGAACTAATGTAAAATAAAAGAAACCATTCCAAATAAGGCTGAGAGTGAAATATACATACAAATAGCTTTTTGTTTAAAAAAAACAAAAAAGGACTGATATATAGTTTCTTTTTTTTTATTTCTTAATTACATGTATTTTATTATTCTTCATTACATTATTTCTCCCCCCCCACCCTCTCAGTGGTAAGACAGAATTTATTTACAGAAAAGAATACAGAAAACACTAAAGCTCCTGGTAGAGGGGGAGAATTCAAGTGGGGAGACAGAAGCTCTCTCCATTTCTCTCCCGGTCTTTCCCCGTCTCCTCCTTTAGGCCTTTAGCTTCAGGGTATATATAGGTGTATGGGTTCCTTGGCCAGGAAATGAATGAATACAGTCCCTTCCGCCAGGGGCAAGGAGAATGAGTGTATCAATGAATGGATACAGTCCATTCATGGAATTGAGGCCTAGGAAATTCACATGAAATTGACCTAGGCATAGGAAATGGGGGTTCCACATTTAGTCTTAAGTGTAAAGTGAAGGAGACACCAAGGCACAGGTGTCTCCTCAGCAGTTGTCCAGCCTTTTTGGCTATTGGAGCCTCTGGTGGGTGTTAGAGGTCCCCCTCCTTGCCTGTCATCCAGCCCACTGGCTCTTCAGCTGGCTGCCGCAGCACCAACACCGCCAAGGAGGAGGCGGCAGGTCCGCCAGCTCCGCTGAGCTGGCTAGGGCACCAAATGTCCTGCATCAATTCTCCATCTCCAAGTAGAAACTCTAAATGCTGTTAGGGAAAAGGGGGGAAGACTCTATCTAACTGCTTCCTGCCGAATCAGGCGATGATAGAAGGGGGCAGTGAGGGTTTCTCCGGAGGGAGAGTGATACAGGGGTTCATGGACTGGGACAATCATTATTGCCTGTGGCTTGATGACATTTCTGGAAAACATAAATCTGATCAGTGTAATCAGTAATAGGCAAAGGTAGAACAGCGTCAGAAGCACTTATTCAGTGATGATAAAAGAAAACCATATTAGGATTTTTCTTGCTATTTCCAAAATAATAACTTCAAACTTTCTTTTGGCTCACAAGTGTAGGTGATCTGTGGTTGGCTGTCTTCATTGCCTGCCTCTGTAGAAGATGGAGGGTTCCAGGACTTTACGCCTGAATGATGTATGCAGGAATCAACTCCTATAACTTTAACAAAAAGGACTGATATATAAATATTCTTTTTGCCATTTAGGTGGAAAGAGTACTTGAAATGGAAAGGGGAAGATAGTTCCCTTCGGTCTAAGGAGACCAGATGTTTAGGAGACATGAAGTCAGTTTCTTCTTCCCTGGCATGAAGATCCATGTAATCTGAATTAAATCCATGAGACAGAAAATCTTATGGAAATTCATGATCCAGGACTTCAGGATCATGCATAAAAATAAAATTTAGCGATAGGAGACCAAGAGTACAAATTCATCAATACATAGTCTGCAGTCACATCAAAACCTTTATTTCTTTTCAGATGGTTATCTAGCTTTATTTATTAGTTTGTGTTTCCATGCTTGCTATAGTTCAACACTTATCTTTAAATGGGTCACTAAAATTTTTTCTCTCATTAATTTTATAAGTGATTTATTTCAGGGTTGTTTCTCAATTGATTTTTCTATCTCCAGTTTCTTTTCTTAAATGTTTACCATTATTTTATTATTTTTAAGTTCAATATACAAATATCCATTATATATCATTAATAATTAGAGAATTAAAGTTAATATGACAACACAAATTATGAAACACATAGAAATAATCCTTCAGAAATATATAGTATTTCTACATGGAAAATTTCCAATTATTTTTCAATATTAAAAGGCACATGTCTGTAAATATTGCAAAATTATTATTAATTTTTTTATTTGTTTAGGTATTCCTTCTGTTATAACTCGAGTTATTGTCTTTTGAGATATATCAGTATACCAGATAGCAAATTCAGTTTGCTCTGGATATTCAGAAGGATTGTAGCAAACAGCTGGCTCACTGGGGGGCACGCATATCTGATATTGAGTCTTACCTATGCAAGTACCTTCAGGCTTTCCTGTGTATTCATAATAAGAAAAAACCAATAGCTATACTTGCTGACAAAGTTATCATAAATGAAAACACCAAAATATGGTTCTGTCACTATTCAGATATATATCCTTATATCTGCAAAGGGTATAAATATGTTTGAACTTATTTGAAGATATTCCTATGCCTTCAAAATAAAAACCTAACTTGGTTTTCAAAGCTCATCATGGGTCCCTCCCTCACCTAAGAACATTTTCTATTTTATTCCATTCCAACAGTCAACGTTAATAACAAAGTAGCAAAACCAAACTAGCTTGGAGGTGATGAAAGAGAAAAATCTATGAGGCACATCAACTTCTAGGATATAACAAGAAAAGAAAGATTAGGACAAAAATCAAACCCAAACAGATTCCAAATCCATTGATAAGGAGATTAAGGAGGTGGGTATGTGGTAGGTTAAGAATGTGGATGGACTTATTCTTGCCACTACTACGATTTGGGTCGATTTTTATTCTCTTATCTGGTCTCAGGAAGGCACAAACAGGAAGCAGCTTTACACATTCTTAGCACTGCTTTTGTAGACGTAAAACGACTCTTGTCTACCACCAGGTAAAATAGCTTCTCTAGTCACTCTTAAATAATAAATTCATTTAGTCACTCTTTAATAATAATAATAAGGTTTCAGTTACTTTAAGAATTGAAGAGCTCAATTAGGTTTCAAAGCAGCTCTTGGTCATAGAAGCATCAGAAAGAGCACTCAACTTGTTGGGAAAATCCTGTAGGAAAATCCTGAACATGAAACCTGATGTGTGGTAGGTATTTGGTAAGTGGGGGAGAAGGTGAGTGAAGCCAACGTCATTGTCACCTGTGTCCCTCTGATGAGAGACTCATTATTGCTGCCTCTTTCTCTTAGGAATGCTGCTTTGGGATCCATGGAGTTCCTCTGCTGAGATCTCAGAAGGCAGTGAGATGAGGGTGAATTCTCACCTGCTGGAAACTCGTGAACTCCACCTCATTCCTGAGGCTTCCTAAAGGCCACTTTACTGTAGGGACACAGTGAAGCCTCACATGTCTCCCTTTTAAGTGGGTCAGGGTGGTTTCCCCCCACACACAGGATCCACATTGAGAACTAGGAAAACAAGTGCCTTTGCCATTTTAGGGGTGGAGAAACATTTCACCATCCATACTGCTCCCTTCTTTGTTCTACCAACTCCACCAAGACTTTCACTTTTAAATTTTTTCCAACACCAGTCAGACACCAGTCCCCACAACCCCCATATTTTTGGAGACACATGTCAAGCTTCCCCATTAATTTTTTTCACATCCGTCATGCTAGATTTGGAGTGGGCTGCAGCCCCTCTCTCCCTGCATATGAGGAGACATGAAATACTTTTTCTACAGAAATTTTCTCTTTTGAATTTTCTTCCAACTGCATTTTTTCATGTGGGTGATATGAAACTGAACCACCTAATTCTGGCAGGTCTAACTGGGACCATCCTCTTTTCTAATGTTATCAAGATGGTCCAGCAGCTCAGTCTAGACTTTGTGAATACACGGCAGCTACTGTTTTGTTCTTGCTCTTTGCATCTCCGCCAATACTCCAGGACAAAGGAAGACTTGTTTTTAATATTCTGTGACACTGGTGCCTGCCACAGCCCCTCTGAAGGATCATGCCTCTGCCCCCTTTGGTGGGCCCTGACCTGCTCACCTGGCACGTGTTAGATACACTATAGAATTTCAGGCTCATATCAGCCGCTTAGGCAATTCCTTCTGCCTGGGATGCCTTTCCCACCTCAAAAATCTTCCATCATCTAAGACTCAGCTCAAATACAATCTTTCCTGTACAGCATTATGAACTCCCTTGGGCAGAAGGAATACTTATCTCAGCTATGTTTGCCTGCTATTTAGAAATCACATAATGAAAATCCTAGGTTTCAGAGTAAAACAGGCCTGGGTTTCAATTTGAGCTCAGCATCTTATTATCTCTGAGAGAACTCAATCTCTGACTCTCTCCTTGGTGAGGGGGCAGGGAGAAAAAAGGAAAAATGCTCTGGAGGAGGAAAAAGGAAAAATGCTGCTTTCTTTCTTCAAAGCTGTATACCTAATTAAAATAAATACTTTATATAAAGTACATAGTACAATCTTTTAATATGGTCACTACTCATTATGATAGGCAATTACTTAACATGATAGTTAGGCCATTACACATATTACTACTAATAGTGCTAGCATTGCAACTACTTGAGGTACTTGTGCTTCTGCTATTACTTCAGAAGTAATAAAATACAAATACAACAAAGAGGAAGTATGTTTCTACTTGTCTTGTTTGCCTTTTTGTTCACTGCCGTTTGCCAGCTTCATGACTAGATTCTTTACACAGGTGTATGCTATGCAATTTCATTTACCAAACTTGCCTACAAGATAAGTATAATTATCTCTTTTTGACAGAAGAGGAAACTGAGGTTCAGAGATATGAAGTAACTTGCCCAAGTTTCCACAGCTGGTAAGGGGCAGAAGAAGACATAGAAATCTGGATCTGCCTGGTGTAGGACTTGTGCCAGTAACAACCACACTGCACAGTGCAGTCCACAGGCTCTTACAGAGCACTTGCTCAGTGTACAGCTTTTACAAAACACCATCATCACCTACTCTGGTACTTTCTGTGCTTTTTAATTCCAGCACAACTGTAATTCAAATGTGATTCTATTATGCAAAAATTCCCCACTATATCCTGGAGCAGAGCAAGATGGAGAACCAGAAGGATCATTCAGCTGACCTCTCCTCGAATGACTGTGAAAGAAGAGAGAACCTAGTGATACCAGGCATGGGGTAATAGCTTAGGGAGCACAGCAAGGAGGTGGTGAGCTGGAAACATCATATGATCTGGAGTGGTGGAAATCTGATGAACTAGGCTAATGATTGCAACTGGCTGGGATCAGCTGGCCCCCTACAGAGGCTCAGGATAGGAGGAAGCCTTTCTGGAGGTTTTAGTTGTTGGCAGAAGCTGTGCATTGAGTGAAAGCTTGGAAGAGTGGGTGGACTCCAACAATATACAGCAACCAGAGTTCAATGCTGTTTTAAGTGGATTTGCCATAGGTTTGGTGCCTGGTGAGGCAGCCATACTGAGAAGGTCTCAATGGCCAGGGGGCTGCTATTGTGGGAAGATCATGAGATGGACTTAGCAGGGGCCTGAAGCACAACTGTCTTAGACCCACCTACTGGGATCAGGACTCCACTCTTGAGACAGGCTGAGGGACTCCTGCATACACTGGAAACTGGAGTCAGGGGATGCAAGGAGACCTGCCCCTGAAGGATTCTTGTGAGCTTTAAGATCCCAACCCAACAGGGTCTGAAGGCTGAGGAAACAATCAGGTAGTCACCAAAGGCAACTAAGTTTGGAATAAGGATCATAGAGGTTGCTGGTAGTGCTCTCTCTCTCCTAAAAAGACCACAGCACTATCTGATGACCACTGGTGATGTATTGCAATATACTGTCATCAAGAACAAGGACTTCTGTTTGAAATAAAAGAGGAAGTAAGAAGGAAAAAGGAGGACAAGGAGAAAGAACATACGAGGAAGAACCAAGAGAAAATATTTGGGCAAAATGAAAGACCAAAAGAGAGAAACTCCTCCAAGGGACCCTGAGGCAGCTACTACAGAAAACTCCATCTATAAAGAATTAATGGACTTGCCAGAAAGGGAATTTAAAATATGGATAATAAAAACAATAAAAGGAATGAATGAGAAAATGGAAACACAAAACCAAAAGTCAGATAGGTAATATGTAGAATATAGAAAGGATATGGCAGAGCTTAAGGAAATGAAGGAGAAAATAAGAAAATGTAAAGATGCAGTAGAAAGTAACCAAAAGTAGGTTAGACCATAGGGAAGAAAAAACCTAGAGGATGAAGTTTTCAAGCTAACCCAGGTAGTTAAAGAGGCAGAAAAGAAGAGAGAGAAAGCACAACAGCTGCTTAGAGAATTACAAGACTCCATGAAGCATTCAAACATATGCATAACAGGGATTCCTGAAAGGGAAGAAGATTGTTCCAAAGGAATGGAAGTCCTACTGAGACTAACACAAATTTAAACTTTCCAAGTTTTACTAAAGACCCCGACACACTCCTTTCAGATGGATATTGAACCCTGGGTCATCTCAGTTCAAACAGAGCCTCTCTAAGACAGATTGTAATGAAACTGTTCAAAGTCAAGATGAAAGAAAAAATTCTACAAGCAGCCAGGAATAAGCGCCAACTGACTTACAGAGGCAGAACCACTAGGATGACAACAGACTTTTCCTTAAATTTTAATTATTTTATTAAATCATAACTTTATACATTGATGCATTTATGGGGTTTTGTACTGCTTCGATATGCAATGTGAAATGTTTACTTTGAACTAAGTAACACATCCATCACAATTATATTCATTTCTTAATAGTTTTGAAATGTACTATTCCATCATGCACATTAGGTGAGGTCCCCCAAAATACCCTTCCTTTTCCCATATCCCTGCTACCTTCCCCTCTCTCTCCTCTTCACTTCTACTTTCTGACTATAGTTATGTTTTGCTATTTGTATGAGTGTGTAGGTGGTTACATATTGATTTCATAGTAGTATTCAGTACATTGAATACTTTTTTTCCCCATTCTTGAGATACTTTACGCAGAAGAATATGTTCCAGCTCCATCCAGGTAAACATAAAAGATGTGAAGTCACCATCTTTCTTATGGCTGCATAGTATTCCACGGTGTACATATACCACAATTTGTTAATCTCTTCATGGGTCGATACATTACTGGAATCTGATCAAACTGAAAACCTTTTGCATAACCAAGAGCACAGTAAGTAAAACAAACAGACAACCTTCAGAATGGGAGAAGATTTTTGCAAGTTATGATTCTGACAAAGGTCTGATAACTAAAATCTACAGAGTACTCAAACTAATCAATAAGAAAAGAAAAAATAACCCCATTTCTATGTGGGCAAGAGACTTGAACAGAAACTTACTTGATGAAGACAGACACGTGGCCTACAAACACATGAAAAAATGCTCATCATCCTTAATCATCAGAGAAATGAAATCAAAACCACTTTGGCATATCATTTAACTCCAGTAAGATTAGCCCACATCACAAAATCCCCAAACTACAGATGTTGGCATGGATGCGGAGAGAGGGGAACACTTCTACACTGCTGCTGGGAATGCAAGCTAATATGACCTTTTTGGAAAGAAGTTTGGAGAACACTCAAGGAACTAAAAGTAGACCTACCATTCCATCCTGCAATTCCTCTACTAGATATATACTCAGATGATCAAAAATTATCTTACAACAAAGACATTTGCACCAGAATGTTTATTGCAGCTCCATTCATAATAGCCAAGACATGGAAACAGCTCAAGTGACAGCAGAGTTTTCCATTGAAACCTTCCAAGCCAGAAGATCATGGTCATCCACCTTCAACATTATTAAACAAAACCATTTTCTTCCGAGAATTCTGTATCTTGCTAAACTAAGCTTCAATATTGACGAAGAAATCAAATAGTATACTTAGACAACCCCAAAGATTCAAACACAAGCTGTATTCTGGAAGCTGTATCAAAAAATACAGCAATGTCTCAGTATACAAAATCAATGTCCACAAATCAGTAGCCCTTGTATATGCCAATAACAGCTAATAGGGACACAATTCGTTTCTCAATAACTTAAAAAAAAAAAAGAAATACCTAGGAATATACATAACAAAAAGAGGGTAAGGACCTCTACAAAGAATATTATGAAATCCTAAGAAAATAGGAGAAGATATTAACAAATGGAAGAGTATATCATGCTCATGGCTGGGAAGAATCAACATTGTGAAAATGTCTATCCTAACCAAAGTAATCTACAGACTCAATGCCATCCCAATTAAAAAACCATCATCATACTTTCAAGATTTGGAAAAAATAATTCCTCATTTTGTATGGAACCAGAAGAAACCCCATGGAGCCAAGGCAGTTCTTAGTAACAAAAACAAAGCCTCGGGTATCACCCTACCAGACTTTTGGCTATACTACAAGGCCATAGTGATCAAAACAGCATGGTATTGGCACAAAAACAGAGACATTAACATTTGGAATCAAATAGAAGACCATGAGATGAAACTAACCTCTTACAGCCACTTGATCCTTGATAAACCAAACAAGAATATACACTGGGGAAAAGAATCCCTATTCAATGAACAATGCTGCGAGAACTGTAAAAGACTGAAACTGGACCCACACCTCTCACCAATTACAAAAATTGATTCAAGATGGATTAAAAGATTTAAATCTAAGGCATGAAACAATAAAAATCCTCAAAGAAAGTGTGGGGAAAATACTTGAAGATACTGGCCTGGGGAAAGATTTTATGAGTAAGACTTATGTGGCAATTGCAACAAGAACAAAAATAAACAAATGGGACTTAACTAAACTGAAAAGCTTCTGTCCAACTAAGGAAACAATTACCAAAGCAAACAGGTAACCTTCAGAATGGAGACATATAATTGCATATTGTGAATCACACAAGAGCTTGATAACTAGGATCTATAAAGAACTCAAATTAATCAACAAAAAAGACCCCAAAATCCCATATATCACTAGGCAAGAGACATCATTAGAACCTTATCTAAAGAAGTCAGACAAATGGCTAACAAACATATGAAAAAATTCTCATTGTCCCTAAACATCAGAGTAATGCAAGTCAAAACTACCTAGAGATATCACCTAACCCAGTGAGAATTGAGAATGGCCCACATCACAGTCTCAAAGCTGCAGATGCTGGCATGGATGTGGAGAGAAGGGAGCACTTTTACATTGCTGATGGGACTGCAAACTGATGCAACCTTTTTGGAAGGACGTATGGAGAATCCTCAAAGAACTCGAATTAGGCCTCCAATTTGATCCTGCAATCCTATTACTAGGCTTCTACCCAGAAGAAAAAAAATCGTTTTATCAGAAGGACATTTGCACTAGACTATCACAGCTCAATTTACAATTGTCAAAGTGTGGAAATGGCCTAAATGCCCACCAACCCAGGAATGGATTAACAAGTTGTGGTGCATGCACACCATGGAATACTATTCATCCACTAAAAAAGATGGATACTTTATATCTTTCGTATTAACCTGGATGGAGGTGGAACACATTTTTCTTAGTAAAGCATCACAAGAATGGAGATGCAAGAATCCAAAGTCCTCTAGTCTAATATGAAGGCAGTAGATGAGCTAATATCATGGGGCATTGGAGGATAAGGGAATGAGCAAGTGGGGAGGGTGGAAGGGGGAGGGGGATTAGGGGTCCTGGTATATGGCACATCTCTTAGGGGCAGGACACAATTATAAGAAGGACTTTATCTAACAAATGCAATCAGTGTAACCTAATTCTTTGTCTCCTCAATAAATCACAAACAATAAAATAATTATAAAAACAAAAACAAATAAATCAGTAAAAAATAAAAAAAATTCCCTGCCATCAAATATCATTTAAAAATTCCTTGAGTGCCCTTTAGGTCAGAGAATCCCCTCCAGCCTTTTTGGCTTTAGGCTGAGAATTTCCTGAAAGCATCCTATTTCCACTCTTTCCAGAAACATTTAGAGTATCCACATGGCCACTCATCAAACCTATTCTTCCTCACAGTAACTGGAATTGAAAATGAACAGCTTGATCCCAGTCAGGCTATTGCTGTTAAACTGTGTCACGCTTACTTAATATGTATGGCACATCCTCCCAGGAAGCCTGGGGAGCAAAGTGCTATTAATTTCCTCTCAGTGTTCTAGTTTTGTTACTGGCACAGCTTTCTCCTCCAGCTGTGAAAGCTACTGAATTTTCAAGTGCAAAGGCTGAGCTAGAATGTGCGAGGTAAATGACACCAAATGTCCCATTTCTGGGATAGGACAGTCCTTCTACCTCCTTCCCTACTGTGGGGGTTCCAAATGAATCAGCGCTCTAAGTGATGCAGTAGACAAGAGACTGATCCTAACTCTTCACAGACCTGCAAGTTGTACTTTCATGAAAGTCTTTTCTTTAGCCAGAATGTTGTTTGCTATCAGCTTGAAGTGGCCCTTAAATCCCTGAAGATTGTGGTTCAGTTTAATTTCAGGTAGATCAAATAAAATTGGCAAGAACATCTTTCCTCTTCATGAAGTAGATCAATTTAGGGACTCAGAGAGATGACAAATGGTTCAGCTGAGTTCTCATCAAAATTTGTGTGAAGATGTCTTAGTTATTTTTATAATGAGTGAGACGCAGGTGCTGCCTTGCTGGTTGGTAATTCAGAGAGGGTCCAACTCAAAAGCCATGAATGCTACATGTTCCCTGATAATAATTTTTGCATGTAATACCTCCATTACTAAAAACCCTAATAATATTTTACTTTTCTCCTCAATTTTGGGTAGGAGTAGACGTAGAGAATAATTAAGAATCTTGCATGGCACCCGTGGCTCAACAGGTAGGGTGCCAGCCCCATATACCGAGGGTGGTAGGTTCAAACCCTGCCCTGGCCAAATTGCAACAAAAAAATAGCCCATTGTGGTGGGCACCTGTAGTCTCAGCTACTCAGGAGGCTGGCGCAAGAGAATCACCTAAGCCCAGGAGTTGGAGTTTGCCGTGAGCTGGGTGAAGCCACGGCACTCTACCGAGGACAATAAAGTGAGACTCAGTCTATACAAAAGAAAAAAAAAAGAATCTTGAAATACATTAACATAAAAATATCTATGATTGGAAGGAAGGTAGATTGATATTATACAGAATAATTGAACATGAGCGCATGCCATTTGGTGTTAAATAATTCTACTATATATAATACATAATACCAATTTTTCTATATACTACAAAGCTATCTTTTTTCTCTTTCTTTCTCTCCATATATACATATATATTTTATATTTTCCTTCTCTCTATATCCATGGTTCTCAACCTGTGGGTCATGACCCATTTTTAACAATGAAAATACGTTGCAACATCAGGAAGGTTGAGAACCACTGCTCTATATACACGGGTATTATATGGAAGGTGTCAAAGAAGTGTACACACATTTTAAGAGATGTTATCTATGTGTTACTTTTTAAAACTGAATTGAAGATACCATTACTGTTCAAGTGTACCTAGATGTATTAAACACATCCATTTTACCTGCAATTTGTATGCTTTTGGCAATTGATCAATTTTATTTCCAACAAGATCTCTTAAGCTGTGTATACATTTTTTGGTACTCCCATATATATGAGAGAGAGATAGCTGCTACATCTATATGGCATCTATGTATATGCACACACACATACACACATAGAGGATGCCAAAAACGTATACTCATTCTGAGAAAGGAAAAAACTGTATTAAAATTGTAATACTCAAGTTACGTTTCATTTCTACAATTGCAAGACTCGCTCTAATGTGAATTGTATTCATGTTTTGTTATTGGTATATATTGAGCATTACAATTTTAATAGTTTTTTCTTTTCCTAAAAGAATACTTTCTTGGCACCCTTTGTGAGAGGTACCAATTGTATATATGAGTATATATGTATATATATATATATATATACACAAATATATATACACCATATATGTATATGTAGATATATATATATATATACACAGTAATTTGTCACTTCACAGTGGGGAAATGTTCTGAGAAATGCGTGGTCAGGTGAGTACATCCTTGTGCAAGAACCACAGAGTATACTTATGCCTAGGCTATATAGTACAGCCTATTGCTCCTAGGCTACAAACTTGCACAATATGTTGCTATACTAAATACTGTAGGCAATTGTAACACAGTGCTAAGTATTTGTACATCTAAACATAGAAAAAGTACAGTAAAAATGCAATATTAAAATCTTGTGGGCCCACTGTTATATATGCAGGCCATCATTGACCAAAACATTGTATGTAGTGTGTCACTGTATATTGTATATGTGTGTGTGTGGAGAGAGAAGGGAAGATATAGCAAATGTATATATGTGTATATATTTGATACTATATTAATATATATGTATATGACCCTGTCCATTTGCCTGTAGTGTGTGTTTCTTATGCAGCTCTCCCAGGTGGCTCTCCACATTCCCATCTCCATGCTCCCCAGCACTCTGTGCAGGCAGATGGCTTCTTCAGCTTGTTACCTAATTGCCTGTTCTATGCCCTCAGCTGACCTGCATCTCCTTCAGGGCAGGGGCTATGTCTTATACTTGACCCTCCCAATACCTGGTAGGTTCTTATTATTATGTTAATATGTGCCTTCATAAAATAATTTGAATTTTATGCTGATATCATCATTAATATTAAGTTGCAATAGTTTATAGTACTCTTACATAGTTCAGTGTGTCTCAGTTATTAAACTGGACTCAAAAGAAATAAAATCTTAACATACAAATAAAATATGCTAGACCAATTCACTCATGATGAGGATGATGATTGTCTTATAAACAACAGAAATTTATTTCTCATGGTTCTGGAGGTTGAAAGTTGGGAAGGTCAAGATCAAGAGACCAGTAGATTTGTGTCTGCCAAGGACTCACTTTTGATTTATGGACAAAAATATTCAGACCATAGCAAGGGCCCAGTCCTGCATTCATAGAAATGCTCAAAAGGAGGTTGTAGAAAACAGAAGGCTTACTTGCTCAACCATTTCATCTAGACTTGCCTAGCTGGTTGAAAACTTGAATAAATTTGAATAAAACAATCAAATCTGATAAGGGGCTACAGTAAGACAGGAGAGCATTTTCTATCCATATAGCATCACAGTTTTGCTTCACAAATTAGTACATTATATAAAGAGTAACTTTTTAATTTTTTTTAAAGTTTGTTCTCAGGGCCCATCCCCAGAGAATTTATTAGTTGGTTTTGAGGTGGAACCCCAGAATCTGCATCTCTGGGGAGTGGTTAATGTGAAGATACATGTGATTATGTTACATTATTTGTGTTTACAAGGTGAAGTCCACGGTCTGAGTTGTAGTTGAGTTTTTCACCCAGGAAGTGTGCCATATACCCCTACATAGTACCGGGTAGGTGGGAACTTACTGAGTCCCTTCCCTGCCTTCTTTAATTTAATTGTGTTTTTCTCTTGTGGGCCTATAGTTAATCTACTATTTTCAGATAGTCCTAAGTACATGGGATGCTTGCTTTTCCGTTCTTGAAACATTTTCTTTAGGAGAATGTTCTCCAAAGCCATCTAGGTAAATACAAGAGATGAAAAGTCTCCATCTTTATTATTGATATTGAATAATGATAATCATGAATGTAAGAGGTATGTTTAGTTGTTCTGTCTCTCTCTTTTTACCCTAAATTTGGAATAGAAAAAGCTACTCATGCACTTATTCCTCAACACTTTGGCGGTCAATTAGTGAAATTATAGGAAATTTTTTGAGTTCTTAACTTGACATTGAGTTTCTTCGATTCCATTCTAAGAGCCTTTACATGCTAGTTATGGGGTGAGAAGTCTATGTAGGAGGGGTGCTCATGTGGTAAGTGAGGGGCATTAACTGTTATGAAGAGACAGGCTGTATTGCCTTTGTTCAAGAGGATTGAGCAATGGCTCTTTACTTGAGAAACAGACTCTGCATGACTTGGCTCCAAATATGCTTTCAAAATTTCTATAACCTCTCACTTCCTTTTTTCTCTTTTTTAATTTCAAATTAATATAAGGGAAAACACAGTGAGGTTACATTGTTTGCATTTGTTAGGTGAAGTCCAAGTTGTAGTTAAGTTCTTCACCCAGGAGGTGTGCTATATACCCCTACTTGTGTCCACTGGGTGAGAGTGTACCAAACCCATTCCCTCCTCTCCTCTGCCTCCTCTCTCCTCAATGCTTCCCTTTCTTGAATTTAATTGTTATAACCTCTCTTCTTAAAGATTGGAATCTGTAAGCCTCTATCACTCAGACTTCTCACTAATTAGTTTTGCCTATTGTTAGTGCTATTCAGTCCACCTTTTCAGGTCCCTAACTTTAGTTTCATTGTAATACTTATATACATGTACACACAATGCACATAAACACAGACACACAATTACAGATCTACCTATGCAAATATTCATGTACATACAAACACACACACACTGAATGAAGCACATAAAAGCACTTACACATATACTTACATACAAACCAGCACATACACACATGTGCGAATACCTATATAATTACTCAAGTGTACAATATATAACAAATGTGAGCACACACAGCACACACAAACACATGCCATAGATGTGCATAGGCATTGTTATGGATGGAATGTTTATGTCCTCTTAAAATGTACTTGCTGAAGCCTAATTCCTTATGTGGCGATGTTCAGAGGTAGGGCCTTTAAGAGATGATTAGGTTATGAGGGTGGCGCCCTCATGAATGGGAGTAGTGCCTTTATAGAAGAGACCCAGAGAGCTCTCTTGCTCTGTTTCTGCCATGTGAGGGTACAATGAAAAACTGATAACATGCAACCCAGAAGAGGGCCTCCCCACACTTTGAATCTGCAAGTGCCTTTATCTTGGCCTTTCCAGCTTCCAGAACTATGAGAAATTTCTGTAGTTATAAGCCACCGAGTGTATGGTATAGCAGCCAAAAGAGATTAAGATACATGCATCACAGATACACACAAACACACATACTTATGTAAGTGGCTGCACACGCACACTTATCTATACTGCGTGATCACTGGAGGTGCTTTTCTTCATTACCTAGATTTTTCTCCTACTCTTTTCCTAAGATCCCTAGGAATGCTTGGGATATGAAGAAGGGAAGAGGATGATGTTATTTTCTCTTTCCCTTAGGAAATTAACAGACTTGCTGGCATTTCTACTCCCATTTGGGGCGAGTTGCCTGCAATCTCCAGACTAGTGGCTGTCAGGACAGCCCTTCCTAGTTAACATTATGTGGTCAGGACGAAAGTATCTCTTGGCAGCTTTGCTGAGTTCATGCCAAGATCAGCTCAGACCCAAGTTCATTGATTTATAGCACTCAGAATAAAGCTGCTGGCAACCAGGTCCTTGATGGAGTCTCTGTGAGCATCAGACAACCCCAAAGCCCAAACCCATTCACCTGTTACTGGCAGAATGTTCACTTTGCTATGTCACTGGTCTCCTTGGCCAAATAGGTGGAAAAACCTGCAATTTAAGTGACTTGAGCTTATTGTAAATACCCATTTTCCTCACAGCAATGGCTATTAAGTATTGAAATTGTTTTCTAAGAAAGACTGTTAAATTTCTATATAAAAATCACTTGAAAGTAGGGTATATTCTATTTATGTGGGATAGTTTCTGAGTGGATAAATGACCCAGATAGACATTTAGTGTTCTTCTAAGCTCTAACATTGTCTGAAAGTTCCTAGAAAATCCATCCTTAGCCCTCGGCAAAATACTTTCTTATTTTAATCTCTAAGGTTTAATTTTAAACCCATAGAAATACAATCTTGGTGATTTTCATCTCATGCTCTTTAATCACTTCAGTCATTTACCTTAGTGGCACAGTCCATAACCTACTGATAGATTTCAAAGTTATTTTCAGAAAGAGGTAGGCAATGAGTTTACAATTAGGAGCCAGCCAAAACCTGGTTTCTAATGACAGTTACAGTAAAGGCTTCTTTGGCAAGTTTCTTTCTCTTGGGCTCTCTCTCTTATAATTCTTGCTTTTGTTTCTCAAGAGGGAAACTTAGTGTTACAAAGACATTCTTTAAAAAATTCATTAATCGCAGGCAGCGCCTGTGGCTCAAAGGAGTAGGGCACCAGCCCCAAATGCCGGAGGTGGCAGGTTCAAACCCAGGCCTGGCCAGAAATTGCAAAAAAAAAAAAAAAATCATTAATCTCTGTTTGTACAGAGCTTCAAAGATTGTTACATTTGTATGCATGAAACTATGGAATGCCTTTATAATTTTAGTTGTAGTTTTATCACTGAAAAATACTTTATCATTTGTTATGCCTTATTTAGTACTGTGGTCAGTCCTTATTATTTCAAAAGCATGATTTGGGAATTCCCAAGAGTGGGGGAATTCAAATTTCTCATTGCTGAATCCCAAAGACTATCAAAATCTCAGATATGTCAAATCACATCTGTCAAAATCCATCAAACTGTCAGAAGTGTGGGAACATGAAATCTTGCCATATGTTGTCCCCTCTGCCCGGAGTCCTCTTCTCCACTGCCCTTCCTGGTTAACTCTCACCCATCCTTTCCGTCTTAGCACAGATGCCATTTCTTCTGGGGAACCTTGCCAGATTCTTAAAATGTATTAGTGGCCTGCTTGTTCTTCTACAGGATGAACCCGAACTCAGATCATCCTTTTGGCAATTGTGCGGGTGACCATTTGTTTGCTTTCCACACTCAGATCCCAGGCTGTGAGTGTGAGGACCGGCTGGCTGTGCCTGTCTTGATCACCCCTGTATTCCTGTGCTTGGCATACAGCGAGCCCTTCTTTAGCAAAGGAAAGAAAGAAATTACTGAGTACTTTCTGTTTGCTGAACTAAGTGCTAGGGGGAAAATGATACATGAGACTCCATTCTCACTCTTGAGGAGCTTACATTTTAGTGAGGAACACGGAGGAACTGATATCGAAAGTATGCTACATCGCAGGTCTGTGCAAAGGCCTTGTGGACATTAGACTTTATTTCAGGAAGTGCTTGATACAAAGGAGAAAATTCCTACTTACTAGGAACAAAAGTGCATGGAACTGGCATAGCATTGGCCTTTTAAAGAATGACCTTAAATGTAAAAAACTTATATTTTCTTCCCTATGAAAATAGTATTCAAGCTAGGTCTAGATATTATTATTATTATTATTATTATTATTTATTTATTTATTTATTTATTTTGAGACAGAGCCTCAAGCTGTCACCCTGGGTAGAGTGCTGTGGCATCACAGCTCACAGCAACCTCCAACTCCTGGACTCAAGCGATTCTCCTGCCTCCTCCTCCCAAGTAGCTGGAACTACAGGCACCTGCCACAATACCCGGCTATTTTTTGGTTGAAGCTATGATTGTTGTGTGGTTTACACGGACTGGCTTCGATCCTGCCAGGTCAGGGGTATGTGGCTGGCGCCTTAGCTGCTTGAGCCACAGGTGCCGAGCCATAGATATTATTTTATAGAGTCAACCAAAAGAATTCTAATCAATAGATGTAATCCTCTGTTTAAATTATAGCAACTTCCTCTGCAAGGCCTGTGATCTTGTTTTCTTTCTTTTTTTTTTTTTTGCAGAAACAGAGTCTCACTTTATCGCCCTCAGTAGAGTGCCATGGCGTCACACGGCTCACAGCAACCTCCAACTTCTGGGCTTAAGTGATTCTCTTGTCTCAGCCTCCTGAGTAGCTGGGACTCCAGGCACCCGCCACAATGCCCGGCTATTTTTCTGTTTTGCATTTTGGCAGAGACTGGGTTTGAACTCGCCACCTTTGGTATATGGGGCCAGAGCCCTACTTGATGAGCCACAGGCACCGCCCCTGTGATCTTGTTTTCAAATAAGTGAGGCTGCTGCAAAGAAATGACAAGAAATAGGTGGTAATGAATATCAAAGTTCTGTAACTCTGTGTTCATGTCACTCCACCAGGAGTCCTGCAATGAGGTGAGTCAATAGCACAGATGGCAAATGTATGCTTTCAAAAGGTGAGTGGAATTTGTATTTTTGAGACTTATCTGGAAGAAGAGTTATTCCTGAGACCAGGAAAGCACTTAGAGCTTTTCTAACCCACAGCAGTCTTGGTGTGATCTTTCCCTGTCCTTGCAGGAGAGGAGCGACATTACCAGACTTCTTTGCAAGCATGACCTTCCCTGATCCTGGGCCTGGAAATGTCCATTCCCAAGAAGCCAGTGGGGAATGACCAGGAGTAGTGTAGCTCCTCTTACTACATTTACAGACAAATGTAGAGTCTGTGAAAATGGACTCAGGCAGACTGCATGATCAAATTCCCCTAAAAAGCCTGAATCTGTATGGGAGAAAACAAATTGCCCATAGAAGCTTCTGCCACGCCTGTCTCATTGAACTGTGACTGTCAGCCTCATTTGAACTGTTAGTCTCATACTATAGACATAGAAAAATGAAAGTTATAACAGAAAGTTATATCTGTTTCTCTGGAGATTGCAGAGGGTGCTCTGCCCTCTGCAACCTCCAGAGAACCAGACATAACTCACCCTTTGTTCTTGCTTCTCTTGACTTTGGAAACAACAGATGGCAAACTCTCCTGTGGCCCCCCGCCCAATCCAGCAGCAGTTCTGAGCACGGATTCTGCCTGAGGCGTGTGCTGAGTAGACACAAACAGACACAAATGCCTGTCCTTATGGAGCTGATACTCAAGTAAGGGAGAGAGACTGTGATCAAGAGAAGTACAAAATCACATTATATAGTGCCAAGAGCTAAGAAAAAACTGATGAACAAGATGGGGGCTACGAAATACAGGGTGAGGGGATCCTCTTAGAAAGGATGGCCAAGGAAGAGACCTATGGGAAGTAAAGGGTTAGCCTAGCGGATATCTGGATAAAGATAAATAATATATAGACAAAGCTCTGAGAATAGCAAAGTGGCTCGTGTGGCTGGAACAGATTGAGTGTGGGGTAGAGGAGGAGAGGAAGGCAGAGTTGCTGCTGGGAGCTGGCTTCGGTGGGGTCTTGCAGGCCCTCGCCAGCTGGGCTCCAAACTCTGACAGCTGAGAAGCTGCTGGAGGATTCTACGCACAAGATGTCCTGGCCCAGAGTTACCTATGGAAGTGTCTTCCGAGGAGGGACTGCTTGGCCCTCACACAGAGCCAGGGTATGCATGTGTAATGATTTTTCTATTTTAACAGGTCTTATACATTTTGAAATTAGAATTGCTGGTGACTGAGATTTGGTGGAACCATCAACTGCTTGTCCCCTAAATAATGACATTGATTTCGACCACTCTGTGAGCTGCACCTCAGGTAAGTCTTGAATTAAAATTAGAGTCTTAGACAGCTGCCTTCTCTTGAATGTTCCCCTTCGGGCCTTACTTCGCTCTCTTTTTAGTTCTGTGCTCCTTATTCTTATGATCTCACATTTCCAGCCCAAACTGTTTTCTCGTGAGAGGCAGGAAAGACTATCTCTTCTTCCTCCTTAATTACAGCCCAAGTGATTATGTCTGTGGTTTGAGTCATAGGGTTTGGAAGATTTTCCTTTCTTCTCAAAATCCCTTAAATCTTCTTCTTCTGTACAAAATGGGTATAATGATAGCTCCTTCATAGGGTTGTTTAGAGGAACAAATAAAATTTGGGCATTAAAAGAACAAAGGTATTTTCCAAAGTTTTATTTTTAATTACTTTCTTATGTTATTAAATGTTTTGACTAACCAATCCCACTTTTCTTTCTAGCTTTATGGTCTGCCAATACAAAAACAGCATCAGTCTAATGGAAGCAGTTTGGTCAAATTTCTCTGGAGTCTGTTATAATTAATTGTATCCGTGGATCGTTGTATGACATTTGTGCGTTAGTTATGAATGTAATTCACAGTTATGTGCCAAGACTGCACTGCACCAGGCACCGCCAGCACAGGGCTGAAGAGGGCTGATGTCGCCACACACACTGGAGTGTTTATTACAGCTGGGAGGACAGTCATTTAACAAGCAATTATAAGACCCCTTAGTAGAACAGACCCAGAACTACACAGTATTACAGAGGTGCCTGGGAGCTTAATATAATCCCATTCTGATGCCTAGAAATGATGCTGAGAGGTATTTGTTTCTGTTGTTATAAAAATCCACCCAACCCAGTAACATTTTTCTTTTATTTACTTTGGGGTTTTGTTTGATTTCCTAATTTAGGCTTTAAAACATACTAACTTTATAGTCATCATGATGGTACTCTTCAAGATTGCTAATGCAGGTGACCAAAACCAATTCCCATACTCTCAAAGGCCTTTCACCATTCCACTGCTGGAGGCCACTGCTGGGAGCAAGTTTTGCACTTGGTGACTGCAATGAAAACGGGCGAGATCAATCGACCCATTTTGCAAATGCCATAACCTTCCTTGGTTGTGATTTTACTAGCACCCTGTGGCATGAGTGTTTCAAATTTACTTTTTTGTACTGCAGGGAATCACATTCTATCCACAAGAATGGAAAGCAGCAAGATTCTTAAATTATTTGTTAGAATAACATTTCTTTCCAAACAGGCAGGCAGATTTAAAGGCTGCTATTGACTATGTGTTAAGAACACATTTTTTTTCACTGAAATAACATTGTTGGCTACGTAAACAAATGAAACCCAATAATGGTTTCTCACTTGCGAAAGAAGAAAAGGAGACTGCACCTCTCCGACACCCTGTGTATAAGAAAAGATCCTGCTGCTCTCATGGAGCTTGGATATTTAAGAGCCTACTGCTCTTAACAAACTTGTGGTGATTTCCGTAGTCTCACACCAGCCCTAATTTATGGCAGAGTATGTCTCACATTTGGAATGTTCTCATAGCTCCTTGGAATTCTAACCTCTCTAGCTAGAAACACAGTTTCTGAGTAGGCAAGAAGGAAAGGAAAGTAACAACTGATTACATCTTTGTTTCCTTTTCAAAGCCTGATCCTAATCGGCCCCCTGAATCCCAAGAATCCTTGAAATTGGGGACATGTGACTAATGGAATTCTAGCCAACCAGGTGCTTACGTATTGGAAATTGACCACTGCTGTGGGTTTTCCTTGTCCCTGAGCGATACCAAGTCCCTTCCTCAGCCGCACCTGGTGATGGCTGTGATTTCTCTGGGTTTCCACTAGGGACTTCTAGCTGGTCACAGAGGGCTGGGAGCAGTTCCCATACTGGGCGTTTCTCTAGAAGCAGTAAAGGATAAGAATTTGCCAGTTGCCCCGGGGAGAAGGTGGAGTTTACCATCAAGGAAAATAATTTTGTAATATATTTCTTTCTCGCTCTCATATTTTTTGTTAGTCAAACTGAGGTTTACTTAAGCAGGTGTGTTGTGAAAGACTGAAGTGGAAAGAATTTCTGTGTCTTAAAGGAATGCCATAGAAGTGACAAAATAGAGGTTTTTATAGGTTGAAAGTCTCCTTCCCTAAGGGGTTGTTCATGCTCACTTTGGGAGGCCAGGTTCAAGTTTTGGTGTTTGAGAGCCTCTTCCATCAGGCATAAGGGAGGATGAGTTTACTCACCATCCCTGATCTCCTGAACATTCTTATGAAGCTCAGTGAAATGCTCCCTGTACCTCATTGCCCCCTTTTCCTGCAACCCCTTGGGAACCCTCTTCCCCATCTCAGGTGCTTACCATCTTCCATGCCAGGCCTTTAATCCCAGGCAGCACTAACAGATGGGACACATCTGTAAGGAGAGACTGGTAGATGAAATTTCACCGTTTTTCTAGAAAGGCAAAACACATTAATCTCCATTTACCTTTGAATGGCCTATAATAGAAATAGAGGACCAAAAGGGGAAACAATCTCCTCTCATTTAACCTGTGCCCCTGTGAAAAATTGCTATAGCTTTTATTTCAGAAACCGAGTGGAGCTAATCCTGCCTTCTGCCCGTGGTCTTCACTGCATAGGAGTGTTAGAAAATCAAGATAGGGGCTCGGCACCTGTGGCTCAACGGGTTAAGGCATCAGCCATGTACACCTGAGCTGGCGGGTTCGAATCCAGCCTGGGCCCGCCAAACAACAATGACGGCCGCAACCAAAAAATGGCCAGGCATTGTGGTGGGCGCCTGTAGTCCCAGCTACTTGGAAGGCAGAGGCAGGAGACTCGCTTGAGTCTAGGAATTGGAGGTTGCTGTGAGCTATGATGCCACGGCACTCTATCCAGGGTGACAGCTTGAGGCTCTGTCTCAAAAAAAAAAAAAGAAAATCAAGATAGGATTAGGTTGATGACACTAGAAAGCTTTTTTGGAGGTGGGGATGATTGCCAGCCATGAGTTGAGCAAGATTTCCTCAGAGACACTCTCCTATCTAGTTTTCTTTGAGACAATTGTGGATTTTTTGGATAAGTTTTTAGGAAAAAAATCTTGCGATTTTCTTTAAGGTAGACTGTTATTTGTCCATTTATTCATTCATTTATCAAATGCCTACAATGTGCCAGTCACTGCAATTTGAAAGGGAAACATAAATAGTGATGCACAAGGGCTTGAGCGTGAGTTCCTAACATTGGGTCCATGGGTCTCTAAGAGTGAGTGATGACTACGTCAGGGGGTCTGTAATCTTCCTAAGATATGTGTGTGTGTGTGTGTGTGTGTGTCTGTATGTGCACTAGTGCACACGTGCTCTTTTGTGTGTGTGTGTGTGTGTGCGTGCACTTTAACTAGTGAGAATAATCCAAGATTTAAAACAATCCTTAAAGGAGTTGATGTTATTGCAGAGGCCAGCAGCTACATGAGCAAGTAATTATAAGACTATACTAGAATTACCATATTATTAAGATACAGTATGTACAATGTCACATAAGCTCATGGTGGAGTTATCACCATTGTTCCTGATACAAGTCAGGGAAGGCTATAGGGAAGGTCGCATTTGTGTTGTATGTGGAAGGCAAGGAGGAGTTCTCCAAGTGGCTGGAAAGGAGGGTAGGTGGAAGTCAGTGTGCCCCGAGGGGCGATTCACCTCCAGAGTCTGAGGTCATCCTACCAGTTGGAGCATGATTGGTATTTTCTCTACTGCAACTTGGCAAATGGGGCCTGCTTTGCCATTAGTCAAGTGTTACAGGAAGAGGAATTCCATAGGCATGCCGTGGCTGACCACAAACGGCTGAGAGTACATGTGAATACAGAATGCCCAAAGGTTAGTGTAGAATCATCAAAAAGACCTCAAATGCTCGGTCCTGACCAGAGTTGTATGTGTGCCTAACCTCAAACAGGGCTGCTACTTGCACTGGAGAGGAAGGTTCACTACAACAGACAGAGTCCTATACCAGGTCTGCAAAGGTGGCCTTCATTCTGCAGCTGACCTGTTCGCTGGATTCCACCAACCTCCATTTCCTCTCCTGTATGTAACAGTTACCTCTTACCAGGTATTCAGAGTCTCTACGTCTCAGCTCCTGTGGTAGGCGAATTATTTGCTTGGTTTCATTTAATTCTCCCAATACCTTGCAAATTAAATTCCATCATCTTCATTTTCCAAATAGTGAAAAATATACTCAAAAAATTAAAAGAATGTCAAAAAGTCCTGTTACTAAAATGTGACACTGGTGTGAGAAGTGTAGTCTTGCTCTACTCCAAAGCCCATGATACTTAGGGTCTTCTCATTTTCTCCATAAGAGCAGAGATTGGCCTAGATAAGTCTCCATTTTGAAAATTTAACTGTGTTTTAAATGTCACCATCTTAAACCTATTTACTTACCAGTGAAACAAGATCAGCCAAGTATAATTTTTTTTTTTTTGAGACCAAGTCTTACTCTGTTGTCCAGGCTACAGTGGCATGGAGTCAGCCTAGCTCATGATAACCTCAAACTCTACAGCTTAAGCAATCCTCTTGCTTCAGCCACCCAAGCTCAAGAGATGCTCCCACCTTGGTTTCCCAGAGTGCTAGAAGTATAGGCACAAACCACCATACCTGGCCAGGCAAGAATAATTTGACAAAGTTCTGCAGAGCTTGAATGCTGCATTAGGTGTATTGCTTACCTGGGAAACTACAAAGCTGAATATTTCTACCAGTGTTCCAAGTTTTGAGGGAGACAGTAGTTTTTGATATGAAATTTCCAAGATATGGGCTAAGATTAAACTGTTTTCTTTTTGATCTGGATCTCATCACTGAGGTTTGATTACATCTTCAAAGGTCAGAGGGCTTGAAATAAGTCAGCATGTCTTCCCAAAGTGTTTCAAATTGCAGAAACAGTCTGAATTTTAATCTGAGGATTATTACTTTATCAGGATCTACCTAAGAACATACCATTTGACCAAAACACAATAAATTGTAAGCCGGAGGCTGTGTGTGTGTTTTCTTAAGAGAAGAAAGTTGATTAGCTTGATTGATAAATATTTGCCCCATTCCATGGCGGACTAAAGACAATGAGAACAGCAGCATATTTTTGGCATAAATCAAAACTGTGGTATTGCATTTAAAAAGAAACTTTCAATTCTTTTGCTAGCCTTTTTCAATCTTTTCTCATTTTTAAGTTTATCTAGCATATCATTGAATCCAATATTTCACATTTTTCTTTATATATTTTAAAGTACCTTATCCAGTGTTAATTATCCCTATAGAAAATGTCATCACTTTAAAAATGAACAGTCAAGAAATGTAATCTTTAATCATTTGTACTCTCCTATTAATCTGAATTTAAAAAATAAATTAGTATACAAAAATTACAAAAAAAAGAAATGCAATCCTTTGATAATGTCTTTGGTAGCTTGAATTATTTCAGATGAAAAGAGGATTTCTATGCATAGAATCCGTCAAAAACCTTTAAACTAAGGGATTATTTGTGGAATTTTGTGACTACCAAAAAATTCTGGCCATTATTTTTCTTCCATCTTAAAAATACAGACTACAGCCATATTAAGAGACTTCTAGATGTTTTACTTCCTAACCTTTGTAATTAAATTCGAACGATTCTTTCTTTTTGCTGTGTTTTTGGCTGGGGCTGGGTTTGAACTCGACACCTGTGGTATATGAGGCCTGTGGTATATATGCCCTACTCCTTGAGCCATAGGCGCTGCCCAGATTTGAACA
Source organism: Perodicticus potto (assembly GCA_963574655.1). Taxonomy (NCBI): domain Eukaryota; kingdom Metazoa; phylum Chordata; class Mammalia; order Primates; family Lorisidae; genus Perodicticus; species Perodicticus potto. Next base: position 25,467 of record CAUYRH010055358.1, on the reverse strand, counting down.
ATTTTTATATTCAGTATGCACGTTACGGAAATGTTGGAGGGCCTAATGCAGTCGTACGTAAACCCTTTCCCCTCTTCCTCCTCTTCCTCTCCACCAAAGACAAAGACACAAATGATCTAGGTAGCCCATCCCCCTGAGAAGTTCATGCCAAAAGACCCTAACCTGACAGGCAAACGTGGACTTCACTCATCCCTTAATGTCCCACATAAAAGTGGTCTCTAATTGTCACCCCCCACATACACAGATGCCATGTTTACACTGCCTCGGTGGGTCACCCTCCCCTTTCAATACACTTTCCTGTAGCCTTTTCTCTGGGAACCATTGTTTACAGCTTTCAAGAAATACCTTTCTAATAGGAATACTACTTAATCAATCCAATTATAAATTTTGGACCTTATGATGTAGTAACAGTGAATTGACTTGCTGTAGAAGAAGACTGACTTGGATAGTCATTCGATGAACTTGAAAATAACAAATCCCAAAAGTCTTGGATGAGAACATAAGGCATTATGGTTTCTTAAGACGAGGCAATTGTAGGGTGTTTTTCCTTCTTGAGATCTGCAAGTTTCTCTAACTTTCAGAAACAAAGCAAGTAAGTGGCTTTGCAAGTAAGTAACTCAGCTACCCCAAACATGTAGTTAAAACGTGGAAAACTAGCTATTTACTCAGTTGAAGAGCCAAGTTTGTACTCAAGTTATCTGGATGTTTAATTTAAATTTTCTGTGTAAACAGAAAGAACTGCACCTCAGGATCCCCAAATCTCAGAAAATCAAGTCTGAGATGGAGCTTGCCAGGCAGGACGTTTGCTGTGTAGTGTTGCTGGGAACGCCCTGTAAGGAAGGGAAAGGAAGGAAAGGGGGTCGGACACCTGGGATAGGTCGCGGTGGACACCCTGCCTACCCTGGGGGCACTGGAAAGGTCAATGCCTTTTCAGAGCTAACCTGAATTGAGGCAGAAGGGCTGGGACATTAACCGCCCACAGATTAGTCGCTGGGTGTGGGTACCCTGGGAAGGAGACCTGACCTAGGTAGAAGCGGCTCTCTCCAGCAGAGATAATCCCAGAAGTAGCTGCCAGGTGACCTTGGCTCTCAGCAGTGCTCCTGGCCAGTAAGGGGACAAGCTCTTCTTCCATCCTAAAAGCGGTTCCAGGAGGCATCACAGTGGCCACCACAGGTTGATAGACATACATAGTTACTTAATGGTTGCTGTGTAGCAGTCTGGATATTTATTTCTCATTTGAAAATGTGCAACAATTCTACTGTAGTTCCTCAGTCTTGCCAACACAGAGGTACATCTTTGAGGCTGCTAGGACCATATCATCACAATGAATTTACAAAATGTGGTGCATCGATTCTCTGTACTGTGTGAAAACAGGCTTACATTATGATATTATGCCTCTTGGGAATGCCATAGTTATAAATTTATGGTCCTGCTGAATTTTTTATTGCAGAAGCAGATCTGACCTGCAGTGTCAACATGGTTTCTTCGCCATTCCATTGTCTTCTCCTGTCCTAATCCTCCAGGATAGATCCTGCATATCCTTAACATCATTATTTGTTCTTTTCCTCTAATTAGATTACTGGTCCAGCATTTTATTTACTCTTCATTTTTAAAAAATGATTAAAGGTTATACATTACCCAATTTGAAATAATATTACAGCTACCATCTACCAAAAGCTCATTATGTGATAGGTACCAAGTACTTTAGATAGTGACTTACAAACGATGAGGTGGGCCCATGAGAAGTTAATAGCTAAGGTGTAGTAGAGCTGGGATTCAGTCCCAGGACCGAAACACCCTTAGCCACTGTGCTTTACTATCCAACACAGGGAGTTAGATACAAATATGTCCTTTTAACTATTCTGCTAAAAAAGTTCCAACACCTTTCATGTTGTTAGACATTGCTGAAAAATATTAGGGGAGGGAAAATAAAATCACATGATTTAACACATTTTCATGTTCATGAAAATTTATTTTTCATTATGTATTTTGTATCTTATAAGAACTGGATTTTTCTGTTTTCGGATATGCCCTTGAATTCTCTCATTCATTCATTCATTCACTCATCGAGTTCCTCCCATGTGTCAGACTTTGTTCCAGGCACTTAACATTCACCAAAGAACAAAACAAACAAAAAGCCCACCTCTGGTGGAGCCACGCTCTAGTGGAGGGAGAGGGATGATGGATAATAAGCATAAAAATTAAGACAGCAATAAATGCTGTGGAAAAAGAAATAGATCAAAGTAAGGGGAATGGGGTGGGGGTAGGGACAGTGCCCATTTTAAAAGTCAGGTCAGCTAGGCTAATCTTTGCTCAAGGCACAATGGAAATGAGGGAGTTAGCCTTACAGAGACTTAGAGGAAGAGCATTCCAGAAGCCAGAAGGCCCAGGTCAGGTTCCAATCTAAGAGGATGTCTGTGTGTGGAAAAGGCCAATAACCCTGGGGCAGGGTGAATCAGAGAGGATCCCAGGTTTTTTTCAAAAAATCAAAAAAGCAATCATTTAAAGGGCCTGCTCATCAACACTGCTGCTCCAGTTCTTCAGAAAAAGCTTGGGTCAAAAAAAAGACCCAATTTCATGTTCTAGATGGAAGGCAGGATGGACTTGAGCCATAGTTCCTAATGGCAGTAATTGATGCACCACTGTATACTTTCAAGTTTTTGTTTTTCTCAGAAAGGCATAAGCTGTCCCACCCTTCAGGGCAAGGTGCAGACATGACTGCAAACACGGCCAACATGCTCACCCACAGAATCAAGTCCTGGAGAGTTTATTAACCCAACAGAGTACAGAGAAAAAGTGGTTAGGGAGTTGTTATTATGTCATGATCAGAGGATTAAATCCTCCCTAACTATGCAGTGACAAAGCAAAGAGGAATTCCACCACACCTTGGAGGATGAGTTGGGGCTCCTGGAAACATTCTCAAGAATTCAGTCAATTCTACTCTGTGTAATCAGAACAACAGGAGACACTTTTGGACAAAGTCGTTAACCTCGATGATCCTTCTCAGTGGAACACATCAGCGAGTTTGCTTAAAGTGAGGACAGAAAGAAAGGGGCTTGGTTGAAATCAGAGAGGATCCAATTTTGTTTGTTAACAGTATATCAAATAGTGCTTTGGTTTTTGTGGATGATGAAGTCAAATTTATTGAATTATGCATACTTTATTTATAAGAAACATGAATACCTAGATACTAAATCTGTTATAGAATGAAATCAAATTGTGTCTCTTCATATTCATTTATATAACCAGTAAAAATCATTCTGTCCTGTGTCCTGCTGTTTTTAAAAGTGTAATGAAATCTGACATGCGGGTCCTAACTGTGTCTATGCAGAATAACTTGAATGGGATTTAAGCCTATAAAGAAAGTGGGTATGGAATACTTAACATGTAGAAGCAAAGGCCTTTCTGTTTACAATGACTTTCAACTATATAAGGACAATAAGAAAAATTACTTAAATGCATCTGTTATTTTATAGAATATTCTGCCATTGGTCTAAAACCAAAATATTCTTTCCATTAGTATGGTATTACAATAAGTTCAGTGATGAGTAAGTTCTAATGAATGATGGGAATTTTTAAAGTCATTACTAATTAGAATAAATAAAAAGGGAACATTCTTTTATAACAAATACAGTGATTCTGATTATAAGAATAGCAGAAAATTATTTTAAGGAATTTGAAAAGTACAACAATTCATATAGAAAAATATTTTAAACCTTCCATTAATATACTACTCTGAGATTATTTTCAACATTATGGTATATATACTACCTCTAATGTGCATATATATTCTTCTGTCTTGGGGAGTTAGTTTCTATATTGCATCAAAACTGAAATCATAACATATAAGTAATGTTGTTTCCTAATTAGCTAATTTTTAATAAAATTATATTTATGATAAAACATCTACCAAAATGTAGATTGGTATAAAATGCTACCAAAAGATAAAAAGTAAAAGTCACTCTCTCACTCCAGCCTTGACCTCTGTTTCTGGAGATAATTGCTGTTGACTGTTGTATACTTGTTCAAAATTGACAAAAAGATATTACAACTGTGTCATCCTACAGAAATATTTTCATTGTGTACTTGTAGTCATGCAGTTCATGAAGAATCCAAAAAACCAAAGAGGTTACCTGGGCTTATTGCATATGATCAAGGGCAATGAAGGTCTTCCTTTGCAAGATTTTCTCAGTATGCAATTTTTAAGTGAAGGTCTGATATCAATGATAGCAATTTGACACATTTTCAAGTCCATATTTTAAGTACTATTTCTACAACCCTGGTAACACTCTACCTACTAAATTGAATCGGTCACCTCAAAAGCTATTGTCTCTCACACAACAATGCTTTACCAAATCTCTTACCTCTTCCGCAGCCCACTTCTGAAGAACTGGTGCTCCTGTGCGTGGAGGTCACAGGCGCCTTGGCCCTGAGCCCTCTCAGATGATCCCCTCTTCTATTTTCTGTATCTGTGAAATGAGATTCAATGCTTCTCTGTGCTTATCCTGCCAGGCTGCAAACCTCCCTTCTGTGCATAAGTCAGCCATTACTAATGTTAAATTCCTGTATTCCAAGTGTTCCAAGTGATAGAGATGTTTCTCCTTCTCAAATTCCTATTTATAATTTTTTGTTGTAGTCTTCAATATTTAGCATCAGAAGGAAGAAAACTTCTCATTTCATCCTATTGCCTTCGTTTTTCTTGAAACAGACTGTTGGTACTTTCATAAAACAATATTCCACAACATTCTGTGACTAGGAATTCCCCTCTGCATGCGGTGGCCTGCTGCCTACTTATAAGGGTCTCAGATCTTTCTAACCATTAAATCTTGGCGTAAGTTTATTCAAAGACAGCTTAGGCTAATTAAAAAATTATGTCATTTAACTTAATCCCCCAGTATCTATCCATCTCTAATGTTCTCGATCATGAACATTTTCCATTGCTGTATATTTTCAACTAGGAACATGCCTATTTTCAGGAGTTCTGTTCTTCTTTCTTAAAGTGCCCTGGCTTGTGCCATGAGGATTCTTAGGAAATGTTTGTGATAATAAACTAAAGGGTTATTTGGAATGATAATGTGTTTAGGGATTGCTTGTATTATTGATTTCCTTTAGTGGATGGATATGGTATTTCATATCAGCTGTCCAATATCATGTGTAATTATTCCAGAAACCCCTAAAAACCCTGAAATGTATGTTTCCTTCTTGATTATTTACTCATTTCCACCTCATATCTCTCCTTGTGATATATGTGTTACAGATACTTTATATAATTTTATAGAGTTTTCAACATCCATTATTAAAGTCAAACTTCTCAATCAAAAGGAAGGTAAATAGGAGATGAGTGCCCTCTGGCACTGGATGTTATGCAAGAAAAACATAGCTCTGTAGCTTAAATAGCCCCCCAAAAGCAGAAAATAAGAGAAAACTCTATGAGCAGTAAGTTTTGCACAATTTCATCATGACCCAAAGTGACTTGAGTACTACAGAAGGCTGCTATTTATTACTAATTCAATAAATATACTTAAAAATAATAAATTCAATCAATACATTTAAAAATGATAAAAATAAACAAATGACACCAAGCCAATCTGGAGATGATTAACTTAATACGAATTATTATAACACAAAGTAGCTTGGTCAGGTGTTTTGGGGCCTGAGGGAGGACAGAAAAACTCACATTAGACAACTTTTATTTTTTAAGACTTCCAAATGATAGAACCAAAACTAGGCTTGGATTGAGTTCATGGTAAGTAGAAATAACAACGACTCAAGGATTTCCCCTAATATAGTTAGTTCTGATTTTCTTTAATTTTTAATTATTATGGGTACATAATAGTTGTATATCTTTATTGGGTATATGTGATGTTTTGGTATAGGTATATAACGCGAATTAATCCAATCAGAGTAATTGGGGTATCCATCGTCTCAGTAATTTAACATTTGTTCATGTTAAGATTTTAAAAGACAGATGTCCACACAGCTTAGAAGTAGGTATTACTCCAGTGAGAGCTCTATCTCCTTCCAAAACTAGTAGCTTGACCCCTCCCCACTTCAACCATGCTAGATTTTTTTTTATACCCCTTTCTTTTTCTCTGTCACAAGATTCCACCTCCAGAGAAAAACATCTCCAAATCTAATCCATCCCACTGAGACTTTGTCTTAATAACTCCAATGAAAACATATAGACATAGTAGGGAGAACATATATGAGATAATCTTCCTTTACCAACTTGTTGCCGTCAGATTTACAAGTGAGAGCAAAGCATACTTTATCAATACACAATTATGAACTGGTGAAATTGTTTTTCACGCTGAGGCCCCTTATCCTGCACCCCCTTTAACATCCTCATTCCTTTTTTTTTTTTTTTTGAGACAGAGTGTCCTTTTGTCATCCTCAGTAGAGTGTGGTGGAGTCACAGCTCACAACAACCTCAAATTCTTGGGCTTAAGCGATTCTCTTGCCTTAGTCTCCCAAGTAGCTGGGACTACAGGTGACTGCCATAACACCCAGCTATTTTTAGAAATGAGGTCTTGCTCTGGCTCAGGCTATTCTTAAACCTGTGATCTCAGGTGATCCACCCACCTCTGCCTCCCAGAGTGCTAGGATTGCAAGCATGAGCCACTGCGCCTGGCCCTTAACATCCTCTTTCTTAAGCCTTCCCGCTTTCTCCTAGTATATTCAAAACCTACTCTCATGGAAGAATCTGCCACATCTATTACCTTTGAACAAAAGAATGAAAAAAATTTAAACTGCTACATATTCCAGGAGCACTTGTGCTTAAGAACCCAGTGCAACTTTAGAGGTTACAAAATATCTCAAATTCATTGAATTTTAGAAATTCTCACAGTCTCCTGGGGTAGATATTAGTATCTTCATTACACAAATTAGTTACTTAAAGGGTAAACAGTTTCATACACTATCCCTAGTCACAGGGGTAATAAGCGGCAGAGACTGAGGTCGAGTGTATCTTTCATTGAAATCATTTTTGTTAGGGTACAGGTAACTTTAAAAGTGCTTCAAGCCTGAGTGTAAGTGAACAACCCTGATGCAAGAAAATTTCAGGTAGGTAACATGTGATGAAAAGAGAAAAGTGAAATGTTCTAGAATCTATCAGATTTTGGTATATTTTACTTAATTGAATTGTGATTAATGAATCTTTATAGATATTCAAATATAATTTTCTGGCAATAAAGTATTGACCCTTTGGTACTAAAGTATTGACCAAAGGCCAGAAGATACTCATTTGCTGGATAAGAGGGATTCGGGTGTGGGGGGGCATCTGCTTGAAGGGACACAAGTCTGAAGTTTTAGCTGTGGAGTCACAGGGTAGCCTATTGCATTTCTGAATGTACCAAAACAAAACAAAACAAAACCAAGCCTCCCTTAACTTTCTTTGCTTTTTCTTCTCCTTTCCTCGGTGTGGCCTTTTGTCTGTATATCTGCTCTTGTTTGGTTTGCATACATCTCTCATGCTTAGCCTTTTAAGAAAAATGACTTTTTCTAGCTCACCCAATTTCACTCTTCTGCTTTCCAACAGCCTCTAGAGAAAAAAAAAATTAGGGCAAATTTACTTTTCGGCATGTATTTTACAGACTGAATGTGTCCTCACAAAATTTGTATGCTGAAGCTCTAACCTCCACATGACGATTTGGAAGTGGAACCTTCCAAAGTTTAAGGAAGTCATAAAGATGAGATTCTGTGATTGGATTAGCATCCTTACAAGAAGAAAATCATCACAGTTCTCTCTGCCTGTCTGTCTTCTCCCTCTCTCTCTCTCTCTCTCTGCCACACAAAGACACACCAGAAGAAGGAAGCCACAAAGCAGGAAGAAGATCACAATCAGGAACTGAATCAGAGGCACCTTGATCTTGGTCTTCCAGACTAAATGTTTGCAGCCCAAGCAGACTGATGCAATCTGGTCCTTAATGTGGGCTGTGTGGGTGCACCTTACCCCAGAATCTTTCAGAAGCTATTGTATTCAGGGAAATTTTTTGTGTATACATCTTTACATAGTTCAACTCTCCTTGGCTCAATTTATAGTGGTATTTGGGACCTTGTAGTACATATTTGATGCAGTTTATCACATTAAAAAATATAGTTTATCACATTATTGGTATAATAATTATTCATTTTATTATTAAATAATTATTAAGTCATTCCTATGTCTTCTGACATACAGTAACTGTTCTAAATATTCTAGTAATATATACATTACTTATTGGCATGCCTTTGGTAAATCTAAGAGGTCAATATTATTATTATCTTGATTTTATAGATGATAAAACAGGTTTGGAAAGATAATTTTCTTATCTAAAACTTTATATGTGTATATATGTGTGTGTGTAGATATAGATATAGATTATATATATGCAGTAGACATAGGATTTGAAAATCAACAATCTGACTCTCCTATTCAGTTTGTTATAATTCACTTATGGATATCCAGTGAGGTGGAACATAGCTACTTACATGTAAGAAATAACTTACCTTCAATAATTATCACCTCAAAAGATTATAGACCAAGCTTGAACTATACAGTATTTTTTCTGAGTCTGTGTCATTTTGAAATGCTGCATTTGTCCTATATTTTAATTATAATTTTTACCACGTTGTCCACCTGAGTTTAGGCAGTTGAATATTTTATTTTGAGCCCTGAAATTGTGATGAGGCTTGGTGATTATCAGTGATAATCACGGGAAAAGGGAAATGTTTGTAGTGGGAAATCCAGAACTCTCACGTGGACCTGTGGATTACAGTGTGACCCGCCTGCCTGCAGTTCCCACACTGGGGAAGGAAGTCTTACCTGCTCGGGCATTTGGCTGAAAGCCCAATGAAACTACCTTTGTTTTGGCGAGAGCAACTGATCTGTGAGGAATGCTTGAACACAGAGGAGATGCATGGGCCATTTTCCAATGTCCAGGTAACTGCAGGAACCTGTAAGGTCAGCATTTTTGGAATACACACAGAGAGCAGGAGGAGCAGGAGCTATTTGGTTGGATGCCTGGATGGGGGTGCTTGTTGAAATTTCATTTACTGGCTCCTGCAGATTCTATATAGAATCATTAAATATGATTTTTTTCAAGATTGGGATGAAATAATAAAAATATTATTATTTTTTCCTCTCAACCATTAAATTCCTGAACACGCCTTACCAAACTTCAATTTCTATGTATTCCTTTTATGCTACAGGATTAAAATAAAATAGTGAGAAAAAATAATAATAGCTTTTATGTGTTGAACACTTGTAATGGACCAGGCACTGATTTAGGCCTTTAATAATTTTTCTAATTAATTTCTTACAGAACACCATAGATTTGCATGTCTGTTTTTATATATCTAAGAAAAAACATAGGTTCAGCAAGGGTCATTTCTGAAGTTCATTTTAGCTAAAAAACATAGAATCGAGATTAGAACCTGTGCCTGTTTACTCTATATAGCCAAACCTAAGAATAGAAACATTTGACAGTCACTAATATACTATATTTCCTATTCCCACATAGATTCAACCATTGCAGGTACAATAAGTTTCCCCATAAACCAATTAACTTCATTTCGTTAGGTCAATTTTATAATTTATTTTAGGTTCTAGTAGTAAACTAAGGATTACTTTTATCACCTACCATAATCAAAATATGCTAACTCATCACCATCTTTGCCATAATTCTGGGAGATTATCTCCCTTATTTAAGATAGACCTGGTTATACTTACCTCATTTGCAAGATAGAATTTATGTTCATTATATTTAAAATGTCTGTTAGATCACAGAGAGGCAGATGCACATTTTTTTCTATTAATCTACTTTTGTGTTCTATTATATATATTTGTAATCCTATCCTATTTGTATCCTATTACATATGTTTGTAATATACATTTATGTTCTATTAATCTATATTTATGTTCTATTATATATATTTAGGCTAGGTTCCATGCTTGGTGGTTGGAAGATAATTACCTGTTTTTCAGAACATCTCAAAGATTTAACCCAAAGTCCAATTTCTCTTTATCTCATGAACCCTTTATGCCATCTTTTCTAAAACCTTTTATTTTGTAGGTTTTAATATTTGGTTTCATTTATATAGATTATAGTTTAATACTGCTTCAAACTTACATAAAGATACATACATTGAGGTGAAACCATTGGTTCTTATAAAAAATACTGAATTAACCTGTTTAAAACCCTTCAGCACTGACAGATAGAATTTCATTCTAAATAGGTTAGTTCTATTTGATTTATGAGTCCCAAATCCTAGTCTTTGGCAAAATTCCCTGGGATGGGAACTTAATACTGAGCCGCATGCCTAAGCCAGACAAATGAGCCTTCTGTTTGGAATATAATATATTATATATATGTAAGGCAACGTTTCTTGCACATTTTCATCTTCTGGGCTACAGCCCAGGTTTTGTGGTCACTGCTAAAAATACTAACTTTCTTAAACAGTAGACACAAGCATGTGCCCTTCCATCTTTGTATGGATGAAAGGAAATTTTATCTAGTATTTAAAGTAACAGTAAATGTTACAATTGCATGAAGAAAATGATTGAATGATATATCTGCTTTATTTGACACATCTTGAAATCAAATCTTGTATTTGCCTTTATACCCACCAAGTTAAAGAAAGTAGGGGTGATGAAAAATGCAGAATGTAAAAGAGAAGACTGATATACTCTATAGTAATCCGTTTCTATTACTTTTCTTGAGAATCAATATCTGAGAAAGAAGCAATAATTAGTTACTTATGGAGGAAAACCTGGGCCAAGCTTGACCATAAAAAGCCCCTGAGTGGGCCTTCCTGGGTCTTTCAGTATAGGTCTAGGTAAGAGGACGTTGCCAGTGCTGGCCTGGGTAGGTGGCCTGGGTAGCATGCTAAGTAGTAGGTATTTTGCCTGATACCTTATTTCCAGAAACTGGCTAAAATGTCCTGAGCATAAAAGGCTATAGAGCTGTAGTCATCTGACCTGTGGACATGTCCCCCTACCAAAGCCACCAACATCTGAGAAAACAAAGGCAGCAAAGGAGTTCATGTGCACTCACTTACATTTTTACCCTGTGTAAACTCCTTTAATAAAATACAAATATGAGTATGGATACTTTTTTGAGACAGAGTCCTGCTCTGTTACCTGGGCTAGAGTGCAGTAGTGTGATCATAGCTCATGGCAACCTCAAACTCCAGGGCTTGAGCAATCTTCATGCCTTCGCTTCCCATGTAGCTAGGATTACAGGTGCGCCCAGCTGATTTTTCTACTTTTTTGTAAAGACAGGGTCTTGCTTTTGCTCTGGCTGGTCTGAAACTTTTGGTCTTAAGTGATTCTCCTGCCTCCCAGAGTGCTAGGATTATAGATGTGTGCCACTGCCCCTGGCCATAAACTCTTTGCACTACTTTTTAGCTGCTTTTGAAATGAAGAGTAAAAGCAACATTGAATTGAGTCCAAGGCATCATTCTTGACCATCATCATAAAATGAGCAGATTTTGAAATCTGACTCCCTAACTTGCAATTTATAAACTGTTGTATGAGATAAAGTATGCCTTGAGAAGCCCAGTGGATTTAACTTTTAAGGAAAAGAAAAATTTCTAAATACAATGATACTAAAACAACTAAACAGGTATTACTTAGATAAGGAACACATTTTTTTCTCTATGACTCGGAAATTCAGACATCCTGAATTATACAACTCCTTCTACATTTCCAACCTTAGGATGTATATAATGTGGGCACATAGAAGGAAAAATATTTTAAAGCACCTATTTTACATAAAACATATTACATAAGCAATAGCAATAAAGGTGAAATCTCAGAGCAAACACAATTCAAAATTAGGCAGATTTATTTTCATGCTCAAAGAGAATTACTTAAGAAATATACATGTAGCTCTTAAAAGGTGGAAAGTACATAGGAGAGCATCATTTTTTTTACAATAACTAAATCTCTGCTGTTATGAGGCTTTGAAGTTCCCACACTGATGAAAAGGAAAGTTCCCCAAGTGTCTTGGCTATGGTCTAGTTATAGTGATTATCCAATCCACAATTTAACTATAAACCCATTATCTACTGTGGCAGGCTTCCCAATTCGTCTTATTAGAGATATACTTTTTTTTTTTCCGAGGTCTCCACATTACCATGATTGTATTATTCGGGACCCTCACGGCTGCCAGAGACAGCAACCTAACTCAAACTATCTTATACCAAAAAGGGAATTCATTTATACATATTTGATGAGGCAACAGCCCCAATTGCTAAAATCACTATGCTGTTTTTGGACTTCATGATGATAATAAGATGTATGCTATATCTGTTACTGCCAAATATTTCTGTTATAGTCCGGGGTTTTGAGTCAAGCAGACAGGGGGCCAAGTTCAAGTCTATCGAATACTAGCTTTGTTATCTTGGGACAGGAGTGAACTCTGAGCTTCTGGTAGCTCATGTCTAAAATTGACATATCATGAAAATAACACAAGAAAAGGAGAAAAGAAGTACCACTGCCTTCCTGTGAAGGAACCACAAACTCTGAGTAAAATTAGGTTGGAGAGAACTGGAGTGGGCAAATAGCACAGAGGTTTGCCAGAGCACCCTGCTTGGTGGGTGGGGGGTTCTTTAGATAACATGATGCCATAGATAATAGCCAGATAGAAAAAAGGCAGAAATGGCAGCTAAAGACAGAAGCAAACACACCTCTACTCACCTACTGTATTGAGGAGTAGCACCAGTTCTGCTCCGTGACAGAGTGGTGATTCTAGCCCTCTCACAGTAAATACATATTCTACGAAAAAATAGACACAAGTTTTGTGAATATATTGTAATCGAAATATTAGGAACATTTTTAGATTTAAATAATTTTTTGACATATATTTTCAATCCTTTTCATTTTGGGGGAATTAGTGAAATAGGATGCCAAGTTTAAAGCTTAAAACAATAGACGTAAATTAAATTATACCATAGACATAGGTCACAGATTCAGATCTCTATCAGAGAAATTAAACACACAGAGTTGATTCAGGAACTCTTACAGCCCGAAGCATCCAAAATGAGAAAGTCCAAATGTACAAAAGGGAAGGAGCAGAAGAATTTTGAGTATAATCATATACTCAAGAGAATTCATAGCCCACCTTCTCGGCGCACGGTTCTACTCAGGGTCACTGAAGTAGCAAATTGCATGATACCTGGCACTTTTTCTTTCTGGTGACAACTGGAAAGCAATTCACCTTTCACAGTATGCACAGGCAATAAAGTATATTTTGGAAGAAAAGTTTATGTCGCTTCAGGCTAATATAGTTCTTGAGACACAGCCAATTTTTTTCCCCTACTTATAACTGTTTTGTTCTTGAGTAGTTGAATAGATTAAAAGCCATTATTGTACTTGTTTTTCTTATTAAAAATGTAATGTTAACCTAAAATTGTCTTTTTGCAAATTCAGGTTGCAGTTTATGCCTAGATTAATAAACAAAACACTTATGTAAACAGAATAATTCTCAGCAACAAAAAAGGAGTCATTGGCTAGACAAAGAAGCTCTTTTAAGTCTTCTGAGGGGTTAACCAACTCAGGGCTTGGTTATTTTTTAGGTCTTGTCATTTACAAGGTTGAGTTATTTTATTGTCATAATCTCGGCAGCATGTCTATGCAAAAATGGAGAAAGACGTTTTTCAGAGATGCTACTAATAGCTGTGTCAGCTATTTGGTGCTCTGTAAAAAGCCACCCCCAAATGTAGTGACCTAAAATCACTATTTTTAAAAAACTTCTCTGCTTGTCTCATTAGGGACCTCTCATGCGGACACAGTAGGATGGCAGCCAGGCCTGGAATGTCTAAATGGCTTTCTCAGAGAGCTGGTGATCAGTGGGAACATCTGGCTGCTAAGACCTCTCTTTCTCCATGTAGTTCTTCCACGTGACTAAATTGGGGGTTTTGTATGATGATCAGATTTGTCACAAGGCTAGCCTGCTTTCAAGGGCAAGGGAAATAAATTTCCTCTTTCCCTGGGAGGGATACCAAGAATTTGTGGTCATTTTTACTCTATCATACCTTCTCTTGACTGTTGTTAGTTAAATGATATCTTTTCATTTTCTTATTACATGTTTTATTTTCTTGTTTCTTTTATGCAAACCTCATCATTTGTATTCTGTCTCCAAAGAATATTGAAATTTCAGAGGGAGTCATCCCTTTCCTTCCAGTATGCCAGAACCTTGGTGTTATTAGGGGGCCTTTGGACAACAGAAACTCAATTTTTTCCCCGGGCAAATGACAGTCAGCTCAGTGATCATTGACTGAGCCCATAATACTGTTTGAAAGCAGTCTGGGCACGCTGATTCAAAGGATCCCTGAAGACTGGGCCAGGATTCAGTCTGAGTCCTGTGTTTGTCACTAGATGGCTGGGCTCGGCCAAGTTCACAACGAAGATGTCCCACAAAGAAACACATAACTGCTGACTCTGCTTGCCAGGGCAAGGTGACTCTGCTCTTTTCTCTCCACACCCACAGCCTAGCACATCCCTGGGTAATGACAGGTCTCATCTTTATTAAATAAGTCACTTTGACATTACTGCACTCCCATGAATTTCTTGACCTTGCCAACTTTTCAAACAGTGAAGCGTTTATGAATATTTGGCCAGGAAGTTTAAACTAAATACTTAGATTTTTTTTTAAAATAATTTTATTAAATCATAATTGTGTACATTGGTGCAATCATGGGGCACAATGTGCTGACTTCATATACAATCTGAAATATTTTGGTTGTACTGTTAAACATAGCCTTCATGGCATTTTCTTAATCACTATATGAAGACATTGATATTCTACATTTAATAAGTTTCAACAGTACCCTGCTAAGATGCACCTTATGTGTGATCCCACCAATTGCCCTCCCTCCACCCATCCTGGGTCTAATATTTCTAAGCCATACCAAGTTGACTTCGTGAAGTTTAACTAATATAAGAAGTCTTGCTTTGAAAACTCCCATCCAAAAGATCCAAAATTTGTGAATTAGGCAATGGCAAGAATGTCACACACTTCACCACACCGTCAGGAAAGACTCTGAAGTAATGGACTCACTGCCTGGCCATGCAAGTCATCCATTTAGTCATTTTTCTAGATGCTATCATTGAACACATTCCTGCATTTCATGCAACCTAGTTTAAATAACGCTATTCTGAGCACAGCTGATGGAACTAAAAGCTTGATAACTCTGACACCTAGTGGCTGTGAAGAAACTGGAGCTGATCCAGCTTCGGGAGAGTGGTAGCTACTGAGGCAGTATCTGCAAACACTAAGCACTTAATCATTATGTTTACTAAGTTATAAGGAACGAATTCTAAAAGACACTCTACAGAAGCTTCTTTGGATTTATATTTATCTTGGGGCCTACACAAGGAAGCAAAAGGAAAAAGCACTTTTATTTGTAACATGTATTTTCCTTCAACCTTCCATGTTTAGCAAATTTTCACTCATTTTCAAAAATCAAAGAAAACTAAAGATCAATTCATATTTTGGAATATTTATTTCATATTCATATTTTGGCACGTTTAATTGTTTATGTACACCCACAACCTTTTACTTGTCTTCAGGTGATTTGTCTTCTCAGGTATCGCCTATCAAATATAAAAGCCATCGGGGGAGGACGAAAAGGAAAGAGGGGGATGGGTGTGCTCCCACTTAATGGGCACAATGTAAGAATATATGGCAGAACTCTGGGGTGTGGGACACAACTACAATAGGGACACTACCTAACAAATGCAAACATTGTAACCTAATCATCTGTACCTTCACATTAATCTGAAATTAAGAAGAGAAATAAAAAATGCCATCTGGCCAAACCATTATAGAGGTTCTCTTTATGCCACTGAGGTGTCGTCAGTTAAAGGGACCATCACAAACCAGCAGGAGTTGTCTTTAAGGGAGGTCTAAGAGCACATGTGGAAACCCCTAAAGTACACATCTAAAAACAAGGACCACAGTGGACACCACAGGAAGCCACACAAACACGGCAGATCAGCACGCACAGCCTATCACTGCCTTAATTATTAGAAGATAAGTCTCCTCAGACCCACTTGCCCTTCTGACAGGCAGAATAGTAGGAAATCTAAAGTTTTAATTCATTTCCTCTGCCAGGAACTCTGGCTCCTACCTGCTGGCGTTTGAAGGCTAAATAATCCAAATTTTCCAGCTCTTTCCCAAGCTTCTGGTAGGTTTTCTGAAGGTCGGATTTGTTGGAAACATTTTTAAGAGACTCAAATGTCCTTTGAAACTGAAATTAAAGGCAAAATCAGATCAGGATAGCAGCATATTTTTCTCAAATCCCAACTACCTACCCCAGAAATAGTTAACAATGAGCCTCAGATTCTCCCATGCATAATGCAGTGATAACAAATGCTCGCTAATTATCTTCCAATGAAATAATTAGAGCTAATTACATATACAGTAGAAACTCTCTAAGTTGGCCAACTGTGACAAACTGATAAACACACGGAGGTGGTCAACATAAGGAACTAGGCCTACTGTACTGATATATATACATGTGATCATGTCTGGTCAATGAAAATTAGGTCAACTTAAGGAGGTGGTCAACTATGGAGGTTCTACTGTAGTTAGAAACTGTATCCTAAGTATAATAGAACATTACTGCATAAATGAAAAGCTTGTTTAGTCCTCATTCTAATAAAAGAGCATACTTCATCAAAAAAGTTAATGTCTTAGGATATACCACTGCTTTTAAAGAAAACAACACATGATTTCACATCATAATGAGGAACCAACCATTATAAGAGCCCTCACATCCCAATTGTGAAAACAAACAAATTTATGGAAAAGTAGCTGCTTGCATGATATTTTGCTATAATGGCATGGGACCTGACTTTTCACTGTAAAAATATCTATGAGGAATAGATCACCCAGCCCACTTCAACAAGGAAGATCTCAGAGCTTAATTTTGAGAAGGAAAGAAACTTAACATTTTGATGATCAAAGCATATGTGGTATGTTCAGCAAACATTATTTCATTTCTGCTCTATAACATAGATGAGTTATGAAATCAGTTCTGCTGAATCAGAATGCTCCCATTCATTTTAAGTCACATACTAGATAAATACAAAGGTGACAAATTATAGAGCATCACAGAATACTGTCTGCTACTGGTAATTAATTAAGCAAAGGCATCTCAGAAAAAAATCGGATTCTTGGTTTATTTTAGGAAATTAGAACATACTTTGGAGGGTTAGTGATTGAAAATGTCAAGTAATGTAATTTGCAAGACATTTGCATTTGCTCTCTCTTTATGTCATTTATTACCCACATTCTCACTCTGTGCCGTTAGACAGATTTCTACAGAGAGAGACCTCACCATCTTAACCACACCAGAACTCCCCTATGACTATGATGCTATGAGACAGGCTAATAAGGTTTTATAGAACATAATTAAATTTCTGGGGAAATGATTTGACCCTTACTATATCAAATTCTATGGAATAAGTCATAGTAGAATGGCATTCTACTGAATTAAATCTTTAATTCCATGAAAGCTACATGTTTATCTCAATCCAAGGTGACAGCAAAAAGAAATGGGCAATAACAGTGCTAAACTTCCATGCAGGACAATAAATTAAATTCAACAAAAAATCATTGAGAACCTATTATGCACAAGGCACTCTGAGTGTAAAAGATATTTCCATCCCTAAAGGAACTTTCAAATTTCTGAGCAAACCAGACATGAAACTTAGACATTTATTGAGTGCCTGCTCAGCCCTGGGTACTTTATGCTTTCCAATTTAATCCTCACAAGAACCACAGGAGTCCCTATTTCTCTTCCCATTCTCCAAGTAAACTGTGACTCAGAAAGTTTGATTGAACTGGGTTTTTACTACAATGTTCATGCTCTTTTTACTCTACTGTTAACTCTAACATGAGGCAAAGTGGCAAAGAGAGTGCAAAAAAGAGATGAAAGGAATATGCAGTGAAAACTCAAAAAACACACTGTTACTGACTGAGGGACTCAGACCACACCGAAGACATGAGAGGATCTGAGTTGGACCTCAAAGACCAGGAAGTCTTTTCTGAATCGTAAATGGAAACTAATTCAACCTATCAGCTCAAATATAAATAAAATATGCTCAAATTTCCCCTCTTGTAACATAATATACAAGCTCTTTTTGACATAATTTTAATGACCTTTATATTAAATATTTATCATGTCATATGATCATTTCTGTGCCTTGCCCATTTTTCAGTTCCTTTTCACTATGTTTATTTTATTTTATTTTATTTCATTTATTTTTGAGACAGAGTCTCAAGCTGTCACCCTGAGGCATCACAGCTCACAACAACCTCAAACTCTTGGGCTTAAGCAATTCTCTTGCCTCAGCCTCCCAAGTAGCTGGGACTACAGGTGGCTGCCACAACGCCCGGCTATTTTTTTGTTGTTGTCATAGTTGTCATTGTTGTTTTAGCTGGCCCGGGCCAGATTTGAACACGCTAGCCTTGGTGTATGTGGCTAGCACCCTACCCACTGAGCTATGGGCGCCACCTCTTTTCACTATGTTTAAATCAAAATAATGCCTTATCCCAGAATCTAAACAATTTAAGTAGTTTTATCTCTGTATTCATTAATGCAAGCTATTTGCCAACCAATCCATTTAATTCCAAAGCATTCTTTACCCTCTGCACATTCTCTTCTCAAGAAATATTAGCTCTACTTAATTATTTCTTGTTTACATTTATCTCAGTGAACTCTATACAACTCCAAAATGGATACATACTTGGAAGATTTCAAAGAAAGAAACACAAAAACCCAATACTTCCAGGTAATATGGTCATAGCCAAAGAAGGAAGGGAGAAAATCTAGTAACTTTACATCATCAACAAAAAATACTATAACTAAAGGCCAGAGTTTGCATAATGTAGAGATTTGAACTTGAACTTTGATTATCCAGACTTATATCCTCCAATTATTGAAAGTAAAGAGCTTAAAATGCTCTAAAACTATGATGATTCCATTTGTTTAAGTAGGTGTTTTTCACTCACAACAACAAATAATTGTCAAAGAGAAGACATAGGAATCCTGTGGTGTAACCTTGGCTGAGATACCCAGTAAACACACGCCACCCCCATCTGCCTGCATATACACTTCAAGATGTAGAAGAATAAAAGCAATGATTTTACTTTGCAAGGAAGCTGAGGTAGAGAAGATAAAAAAAAAAAAGACTGGCTAAGCTGAGGCCTATATCTTAAAGACTGTTGACTTAGTCTGATTTTTCTAACAGGCCACTAAGCTTGATCATTGAAACAGACCTCTGAGATTTTCTACATTAGTTCAACGTACTATAATTTCCTTATATTGACTATTTCTCAAAATAAATTATCTCCCAGTTGGAGATATGTTGGGAAAGGAAGCACAATTAATTGAAGAGATTTTAATATTCCTGGATTTTACTTGTTCAAAGTTTTAAGTAGGAATTAAAATGAGCCAAAAACGCCAAAGTTCAATTTGTTGAACCTTGAATTTATCCTGTTTTAATGTTTTAACTTATTATAAACCAAATTGAGACCTTAAAAAAAAAAAAGCTTAGTGAATCAATCTGAAGGAAAAACAAACCTAGGTATGTTTTAAAACTGTTGAAACTGAATATTAATATGGTATCTGAACTGAAAAGCAAATCCCAATCTGTCCTGTTTGACTACCTCATAATATATGACAAGCAGACCGGAATGAGAAGATGCGAACAGGATCCCTAAGCCAACCCTGCCAGAGTGTTTTTTCTCATCAAATTCCTTCTGTTCAGTAACAATAATAGTAACCTGTAAAATGAAACAAGAGAGACCTTAATTGCTCATCTCCCATTAAAATAACTGATATCTATTTTGAAAAACAGGGAAACAAATGTGTAGTGTAACTCAGCATTCCCTGGTCCCAGATATATATGTTTTCTCCTTTTTCCTAATAACACTGACGTAAATAAATCTAAGCCAATATTCTATACAAACTATACATCTGGCTCGGTGCCTGTGGCTCAACGGGCTAAGGCGCTAGCCACGTACACCTGAGCTGGCGGGTTCGAATCCAGCCCGGGCCCGCCAAACAACAATGACGGCTGCAACCAAAAAATGGCCGGGCATTGTGGCAGGTGCCTGTGGTCCCAGCTACTTGGGAGGTGGAGGCAGGAGACTCGCTTGAGCCCAGGAATTGGAGGTTGCTGTGAGCTGTGATGCCATAGCACTCTATCCAGGGTGACAGCTTGAGGCTCTGTCTCAAAAAAAAAAAAAGAAAAAGAAAAAAATCCAAACTATACATCCAATGAGTTTGTAAAATTATATAGATTTATGGAGTAATTTGAGAAGGAGGACAAGATAAGAAGAAACAGGCTGAAGCAGGAGGGAAAAAATGCAGCCAGAGCTCTGGGAAGTAAAGCTTCCCTAGCCTTCATTGCCAATGCCCTGGCTTCCTTTTATCATCAAATCAATTGAGTCAAGCAACTCCAGAGCTCCAGCAGCCTACTAATACCCATAATTTAAAAATATCAAGCATCATTGCTCTAAAACAAAAGCCAGCTCAACAATCATTATTTTTCCTTATCTTACATTTTGTGCATTTGTACAAGGTGCTAAGCGCTATCTATAACATAAAAAGAAACCCCAAACTTGCAGCATTATGTGTACAGAGTATCTAGTAAGTGCCTTATTAAAAACACTAGGTCACCAAGTATAATCTAGTGTTCCTAAAATGCCAATTTGAAACAATGTCAAAAGATTCTGGAGACTAAAGCAGAAGGAAGAAATAATCCAAAAAATAATACATTAATGCTCTATAAATGTTAATGTTTAGCATAAAAATAAACTGTTTTAAGGCTAATCTACTTTACTTAAATATGGCAACCATAAACAATCAAAAATGAAATATTATAGAGAAAAAAATTATTTTTCTGAACTTCATCCATTGACTTTCATGCATATTTTCCAAATGAACTTGTGAGATGATAATAATACTCATTAAAAGGAAGTTTACAACTGAAGCAGAAAATTAAAGTAAACATACATATCCAAAATGTTTTTTTTACTGTAAGGAATGATCACAAAAGTTTAGAAGATAGACAAAATTAGGGTCAAGATACAAATTAGAAATAGTCCTTATGTAGTTGAAGGCACTGGTCTTGATGTCTGGGGTCCACGTCGTTCCTATGCCATTTAATAATTGCATAACTTTGAATAAGTCACAGCTGCAATTCTTGATTGTATTGTCTATAACATGAGAAAAATTGTCTTTGCCTGCCTAATTTATAATGTTGTTCTGAAATCAGTAGAAGGAAAATGACAGGCATTCATTCAACAATTTTTTTGTTGTTTTTTGAGACAGTCTCACTATGTTGTCCTTGGTAGAGTGCTGTGGCATCACAGCTCACAGCAACTCCAACTCTTGGGCTTAAGCGATTCTCTTGCCTCAGCCTCCCAAGTAGCTGGGACTACTGCCGACTGCTACAATGCCTGGTCATTTTTAGGTCGCAGTTGTCATTGTTGTTTAGCAGGCCCGGGCTGAGCTCGAATCCACTGGTCTCAATGTACGTGGCCAGCACCCTACTCACTGAGCCTCATTCAACAAATATTTAACACTCGGCAACATGCCAGATATGTGAGAAACAGAGCAAAACATAAAGAGAAACAACTCTTACCCCAAAACGGTTCATAATCAAGCTTCACAGAAGGCTGCTTCATTAATTTAAAAGTTCCATAAAATTGAAGACACCATTGTCATTAAACTCATGACACTTTTCATAGTGAATGAGGACTAAATAGTAGTTCAAAGCTTGTTTATTGAGCATCATCTTTGTCAAGATGATGATGAACTAGACATCATAAGAAACACAAAGATACTTTTACTTAAAGATCATAACCGTCAAAAATGACTTCTCAATGTTACTCCTATCACCAAATGTGGGGCGTCTGGGGATGAGGAGTGACAGCAAATGGGAGCTAGATCCAATAGGGTAGAGTGATGGAAATGTTCTAAAATCAGATTGTGGTTAGGATTGTACAACTCTGTAAATTTACTCAAAATCATCAACTGGTAAACTTACAGTGAACTAATTTTATGGTATATAAATCATACAAGGTCTTCTCATAAACATTTTATTAATGAGAAAGTATAGGCATCATAAGATTCAGTAAATAAACATTGTCCAATTCATTTCCTCTGAGGCAAATCTGAACACAAACCCATTGATTCTTCCTTCAGCGAGCTTTCCACTAAGTGACAAGATCTCAAAGATGTGAATTAACATTACAAACCTTCCCTAGGTGACCTCAACTAAACCGTGCTTATTTCTAGAGGCTTCCCAAATCTATCTCTTTTCTTGTTTGCTCTTCTTAGCTGTAAACATATCTTTTAGTATGCACTATCTCTATGTGCCTCAAATTCAATGTATTTAAAACTCATAAACTGCTTGTCCTCTATGTAAACAGCAAACCCATGTCAATACCCCACCAGGATCCCAGAAGTCCCCTTGGTGCATCTCTCTCTCTCTGAAAGGACTCCAATCACCTTCCAATTGTAAACTGTTTTTTCTATCCTTTCTCATCCACTCCCTGCTCCACCTCATCATTACAGGACCAGATGACTGCAACAGCCTCCTCGCTAGCCTCTCTGCCTCCATTCTGGCCTCCTGTCCAGCACTGTCAGACTAATAGACCTAAAATGCAAATCTGCTTATATCATTTCCCTGTTTAAATTTTTTAATGATACCCCACCCCCATAGTTGCAGACTATCTTCAAACTTTTTTTTTCAGTTATTTAATAAACTTTATTTCAATCGATTAGCAACGAACACTGAAATTAAAGCATGTGATCAGTATATTGACAGAGATACAAATTTGTTAATATTAACGAGGAAAATATGTCTTTAAATATATATATATATATTTTTTTTTTTATTGTTGGGGATTCATTGAGGGTACAAGAAAATAAATAAGAAACCATGTTACACTAGTTGCATTTGTTGGGTAAAGTCCCTCTTACAATCGAGTTTTGCCCCCAAAAGGTGTGGCACACACCAAGGCCCCAAGACCCCACCCCCCTCGCTCCTTCCCTCTCTCAGCTCTTCCTTTCCCCACCAATAAAAATAATTTTAAAAAAGAAAGAAACAATTTCTGCTGGGCAGGGTGCTGTGGGTCACGCCTGTAATCCTAGCACTCTGGGAAGCTGAGATGGGAGGATCCCTTTAGCTCAGGAGTTCTGGACCAGCCTGAGCAAAGTGAGACACCACCTACACCTGCTGCCCATATGGGTACTTCCCAGGGGCTGGTGCTGTCCTAAAAGCACTGCATGCATACGTTCAGTGACACAACGCTAAATGTAGTACTCACACCTATGCTATACCCATGTTCTGCCAACAATGAAGCCAAGACTCAAAAGACATTAAGGAACTCACCCAAGGTCACAGAGCTCCTAAGTGCTCAAATCCAGGCAGTCTGGATCCAGAGCCTGGGTTCTTAACCACTACCTTGTACAGTATCCATCAGAGAAGGAACAAAACCCAGGCCTCATTCTACCACCTTACCCAATGTAGAACTGTCTAGATTCTAGAATGATCTTAGAAGCAATAACCAAGCAGAGGCGCCTTCAGAGTGATAGCAAGCCCTCAAATCTTCACAACTCTTCAAAGGTCCTAGGGCTTTCAATGAGGTAGTATGTATATCAAAAAGTCCTCTAGGTGGAGAAGTGATATCCCTGGGTCCCAGCAGGAGCACATCAGGAGCCCTGAGTGGGGGCCCAGACCTCTGGGCCTGCCCTGTTCCCTGTGCCTGGGTTTTAATTCCACTCTAGGAGTTTAGGTTTCAGGTTTGAAGCCATCAAAACATCACATTAAATGAGAAAGAGAAACTGCTGTGGGCAGGCACTCCGACAGTGGCCAGGAAGGGTGCAAACAGAAAAGAAAGGAGAGAAAAATACACCCTGTGAATAGGCACAAAAATACCCAAGGCACAGCCACACAGAACCAAGCCATGTACAGTTGGGACAACAAGACTCAGTCTCCTCAGTGGCCCAGAGGACAGTACCACCCGCTCTGCTCAAACATGGTGTCAGCCGGGGTGACAGAGTCTTCTCATTAGTTGAAACCTCAGACAAATGTCAGCCATGAAGCTAACGTGCTGACCAAGACCAAGACTACACCGTACTTCCTGCAAACAGAGAACCATACAGGCCTTTTTTTTTTTTCCAAACCCACTGAGTGAGGAAGTGGAGCAGGGAACAGGCTGTCTCCAGCTCTGGAAATCAGAATGGCCCCTCTGGGGCAGTGTGCCCATGTGCAGCACAAGTCCTAAAAACAGGTAACCCTAGAATCTCACCGTTTGCTTCTGGGAATTTGTCAAAAGTCAACAGAATAATCAGACAGGTGTACAAGGAGATGCACAATAAACAGCATTCGTTTGTGCCTGTCAGAATAATGACTAATGCTCAGCAGCTCCTTGAGGGCTCCAAGGACGCACATCTCAAAGTGCCACGTGGACAAAGATGGGCTCAGAACAAGGCCCAGGACCTCTGCTTGGGTCATTACTTGACCGCACCACAGGCCAGAGAGCCAAGTGTAAGACACAGCCCAGTGTTCACTCGCAGGGTCACAGCTAGGTGCACAGACACCAGAATGTGACACTAGGAAGATGGGCCCAGAGCTGTGGGTACCTGCCCGAGGTCTCACAGTCAGTGGCAGAGCAGCAATGAGAACTCCAGCCCAGGGAGCTGCCCAACATGCAGCCGAACAAAGAAGCCTCTTGTGAACCTGTGACTCGCTGGCTCCCCTTCTCCCTGAAGTGTTTGCCACAAAACCCCACCTTTGCTATGAAACACTAGTAGTGTCAAATCAGTCACAGGAGACAGAAGGCCGCACCTAACAACAGACACCTGGGGGAGAGGAGGCCCAAGCAGCCTGTTTCTTCTACTTCCTTCTATGCTTGAGTGGGTTTTAACAAGCATATATTTACTTCAATTTTCAAAAATACATTTTAAAGCATGTCTTAAGCAAGTATCTGCCTACTGTTTGCTACAGCTACGCTTATTCCCAGAAGGGAGAGACACTTCAGAGAGCCACTGTGCAGTAGGGGATTCAAGACATCAGAAGAAAACCATAGGCCTGGCGCAGTGGCTTACGCCTGTAATCCCAGCACTTGGGAGGCTGAGGTTGGCGGATCGCCTGAGCTCAGAAGTTCAAAACCAGCCTGAGCTAGAGCCAGACTCCATCTCTAAAGAAAAAATAGCAGGCATGTGGCGGGCACCTGTAGTCCCAGCTACTCAGGAGGCTGAGGCAGGAGAATCGCTTGAGCCCAGAAGTTAGAGGTTGCTGTGAGCTATGACACCAGGGCACTCTACCAGGGGCAACAAAAGTGAGACTCTGTCTCAAAAAAAAAAAAAAATATAAAAAAAAGCGCGGGAAAAGAAAACTAGAAAAAGAAAGCAGGGGAGATAGTTTGCAAATTCCCCGTTAAATTACAATCTAAAATTTGA
>CAUYRH010055356.1:0-31922 GCA_963574655.1 Perodicticus potto | reverse complement strand
CCTGGATAGAGTGCTGTGGCATCACAGTTCACAGCAACCTCCAATTCCTGGGCTCAAGCGAGTCTCTTGCCTCTGCCTCCCAAGTAGCTGGGACTGCAGGCGCCCGCCACAACGCCTGGCCATTTTTTGGTTGCAGTCGTCATTGTTGTTTGGCGGGCCCGGGCTGGATTCGAACCCGCCAGCTCAGGCGTACGTGGCTGGTGCCTTAGCCCATTGAGCCACAGGCGCCGAGAACCAATAGAACTTTGAACAAAAAAATTTTATCACACCCTCTTCCTCACCATTTGAATAGTAAAATGGAAAAACAAACAAACAAACAAAAAAAAAACAAAACAAAGAATTAAGGAGTTTAAAGAGCAAAGATCACTGAGTAGAGGAGAAGATCAAAGTATTTGTAATTGTTTTCTAGCTGATGTAAAAATTGTGAAAAGAAATGAACTTGTTTGGTATCTTTCTGTGGAGTCAAAGTGAACTGAGAGTTAAATCATGCTATATTAAAGTAGCATGTTAATTATATTAGTAAGCATCTATATATTAATAGTATAAATAGGTTAATATAATATTAGTATATTATTAAATGTATTTCTAGTATTATTTAATATACTATGATATTATGATAGGCTGAACTAATAGAGACCCTGAAAGCATCTTATCTACTATTCTTTTTTTTTTTTTTTTTTTTTTTTGCAGTTTTTGGCCGGGGCCTGGTTTGAACCTGCCACCTCTGGCATGTGGGGCTGGCGCCCTACTCCTTAAGCCACAGGCACTGCCCATTATCTACTATTCTTATCACTGGTCCCCCTCACTTTATGGAAACTACAGCCTCTCCAGCTACATCCTAGTGTGATGGTCAATGTGGTTGTGGAGGCTGGAGCAAAGTAGTTGCTATTTATTTATGTATTTATTTATTTTTTAAAAGCACGTCCCATGTCAGGGACAATTTCTGGCTGAAAGAAAGGTCAAATATGAAATCCTCAGGGTATGGGTGTGTAAGATACAGTCATGAGAGGAGAGGCAGATACGCTTGCTAATAAGGCAGAACCTGCATCATGTAAATGAGCGGGGTGTTAGGGTAGATTCCATAGACCAATTCAACTACATGAGTTACAGCTGCACCCACGTTTCTGAAACAAACCTTATCTCTACTTGGAGAGTAACATGGCAGAGGATATGAATCCTCACCATATTACAGTGGTGTTCAACAGGTGTGCCGTGGCTCACTGGGGTGCCCTGAGAGGATCTGAGGTGTGGTGTGAAAATTAGTAAAGAACTTAATTTTGAAAAGAAGTTCAAATCACAGTAAGTATATTCTTTTTACTTCTTCTTTCTTCTTTTTTTTTAATCAACGTAATTTAAGTGAGCTATGAAAGTTCAACTATAGTTTCAAGTGTGCTGTGAGATAAACAATTGTTGAAAACCAATCCTGTATTAGCTCCTGCTTTATAAATGATGGAAATGTATTTAGATATTTCACTGGATCCATGAATAATCATTTTGCAAAATAATTTTCCATATATCCCTCATGTTTCTGGACTGGATTCATTTATTTTCCCCAGGGCTGTCTTTTAAGGATATTAACAGATAAGAGTCTTGGGGGATAGAGATAGTGCTCCCACCAGAGTAGAGGGAATGTTGGTATATTGATAAAAACTTATTTCTCTTTGGAAGAAAGTTCAGGTAGTTTTGCTCACCTTATTAAAAAATAATAATAATCCCAGTTCTCGATGCTCAGGATCCTTCAGGTAAGATGCTACTTCATGTGCAGAACCCACGTGGGCTCATCACAGGTGTCACCTCCCAGGGATGGGAGGGGCACAGAGAAAGCTGAAGCAAACCTGGTGACCGTCCTGCCCTTTGTCTGATTCAGGAATCTCAGGCCTCCTGTCACCATCCATGAAACCAGCAAGCTAATTGGTTTGCTTACATGTAGGTTAGAATCTCACGCAATTGATAGTTGATAAATAATTAGAAAAGGAAAGGAAAAGGAAGAATAAAATGATATTTTAAGAGAGAGGTGAGAAAGGAAAAGAACTTTTATCTGAGGAATACAAGCCTTTTAAATTATTAAGCCAAGACAGACATGAAAATGAGACTTCAAAATGGTCACAATGAGTTCCTACCCCTTCTGTGGAGCTATGGAATCATCTCTTGACACTGCTTGCTATTGCCACAGGCCTCTGCAAATGAATCTAATAGCAACACACAGGACACTATCACCCACACCCCTTATCTTAACAATGCACAGCCAATCACTAATCGATGTTATAACTCTAAACCAGTGAGAATTCCCCACAAACAACTTTGTATACACCCTGTCCAGTGTTTTTAACTTTAAAAATTTACTTGTTTATTAATAGCTGTTAGTCTGAGTGTAAACTCAGGGTAACTTGAATCTATTCTCCTCGGGTGCCATTCTCAACCTTGGCCCAAATAAACTACTTATATTAATTTTACTTTGGCTTCTTTTTGTTAAGTCAACTTAAATACAAATAATAGTCGTGGTTAGTCTGGTCGAGTTTATAATACCTATTTATTTTAAAATACTGTATTTTATTAAGAAACATCTAAGAATTCTTAGAATGACTTGTCAGGATGACAACAGTGATTAAAACTCTGCTTTTAGCACTCAGACCTACTCTCTGCATTAAAATAACATACATAAATAAAAGATTATATTTAAGTTCATGAAATGTAATTGCAAATATATTAGAGTCATGATTTAGTGTTTCCCACTATTTTTTTAATTCAAAGATTTTTATCTATTTGTTTCCTTAGTCATCAAGTTAAATCACAACCAGACAATATAAAATTTATCCCTGATTATTTGTACTTCTTCACCAATGTTTCAAATTTTAAAATAGGCTACTAACCTTATTCAGTTATGGATGGAAGCAGTCAGTGGAAATAAAAATTTGGTTTTCAATCATCATGAGAGTTATTCAATCTATTTTTATCTGTTTTGTTTTGAAAATAGAATTCAATCTATTTGTAAATTTTTTCATATGTAACAAACTTTGTTACATTAAAATAGTAGGGGAAAGATTAAGGATTTTGATTTGGGTCTGATCTAAGGATTATAGGGGTAAAAGTAATTTTTCTTCCTCCTCTGAAGGTTTAAATCTTCTGCAAAGAACTGACAATAGATGACTTAACAGAAGAAAGGGATAAAAATGCATTTAACTTGCATAAACATGGGAGCTATATATGATAAAATATGAGACTCAAAGAAGGCCAGATGGTTGAGGCTAAACTAGCATAAAGAAAAAGGAGATGGGGGATGCAGGAAATTGCGAGGGGTGGTAAGTGATTTTCAGTGGAAATTAAGGTGCCAAAGAACAGAGACTGGCCTGGGACAATGTTTTTCTGAGATTCGAGGGAGGTGGTGAAAGGCCAGGGTTCTTCACTAAGTACAAAGGTTGTCTTATGCAGATAATGTCTTCCAGGTAATGTCTCAGATGAACAGTCTGTCTGGGTATGGTGGCAACTTCTCTGGGGGGATGGGTAATCTTTCCTGGTTGTTGGGTAAGATTCATAGGGAAATATTTTTAAGAAAATTGCATTTCTTTTTTTTAAATTTGTCATTTTTTCTTTATTCAATCATAACTATGTACATTGATGCAATTATGGGGGTCCAAAAGAAGGAGGGAAAAGGAAGGAGGGGGGAGGCCCAGAGGAAGGTGGGTATTTGGTGAGACCTCACTTAATATTCATAATGGAATGGCACATTTTAAAACTATTGACAGTTGCATTACCTATGGAAAAAGATTTCTTTAGTCAAGTAAGGGAACTTCCAAAGATAGGGCATGCTTGAGGGCTTGGGGGGTGGATGAGTAGAAACAAAAGAGGGTAGAAAGTCCCTGGTTTGAGGCAGTTTCTAAGGCTTCTGATTTCCTGTAATACAAAATATCAGCATGCCCAAGAACCACCCTTTGGGCTGTTGTTTGCACCCCCCAAAGTCAAAAACGCGGCAAGTCTGCAACACACAGAATACAGGGACTTATGAAGAGAAGGGGAGAAAAGGACACAAGGAAATTGAAGATCTTATGTTTTTTAATTAACTCTTGATTGTTTTTCAAACTAATTACATCTTTAAAAACATCACTGTGTGCCACCGTGCTTTTTCCTTGGCTCCGTCCTCCCTCTTCCTGCTCCAAAGTTATGAGACTTAAGAAATGTCGAGATATGGTTAAACAATCCAAGTTCAGTAATGGCCAGCTGGGGTAACAGAAACCACTCTACACTACTTTAAGCAAATAATAATTTAATTTTGAGCGGTAGGTGGTTTACAATACAGATATAAAGCGAAGGTCTAGGTGAAGATGAGCAGTACCTCCAGCACCCTGAATCGTTGCTGTGATTCCAACAGTCACCATCATTGCCTCAGGTGATAGTGATGCAAAAAACCCAGGCTTCCTCGGCTCCTATCCAGGGTAGTAACATTAATGTCCTGCAGTTTGCCTTTCTCTTATTTAACTCAGTTTCTAACTAAACTTGATAAGGGCATCTGAAAAACTGAATATAAATTACCCTCCACTCCCACCCCCAACAATAGCCTCAAGAAAAATGCCATTTTTAATTTACTAAGCCTCTACAGTCCTGTAAGGCAGACTAGAAGGAGTTTAGCAAAAATGTTACCAAACTATGAGAAATCATTTTTCTGCCAACATATTTATGAAGACTAAAGCAAAGTGGACATTCTTTACTCTCATCTTACAGACAAAGAAAGAAACCTAGGCTTGACCAACTGCCTAATAAAACATGGAAATTGATATTATCTCTCGAATCATGACAGGAACCTAGAAAATGGTGAGAAGCTGTTGTTTTACAATAAGCATATAGCCCTTTAGCAAGTGACACCTTAAACAGTTATTGTTTAGCAATAATATGACAACTTTGATTGATTTTAATCAAATTTGGTCTTTTATATTACAAAGAGGTCAGCCTTTAAGGAATTCCACTATAATATATGAATAAAAATAAAAATGATAGAATGCTTTTCAATTTTCTTAGTTATAAGCTCAGCGCCTGTAGCTCAAGTGGCTAAGGTGCCAGCCACATACACCTGAGCTGGCGGGTTCAAATCCAGCCCCGGGCCTGCCTAACAACAATGATGGCTGCAACCAAAAATTTTTCTTAGTTATAATTAAGACATTTTCTGGGCAATTTCCCATTTAGTTATATAAGTTGTGCATATAAATTTTTTTTTAAGTTTTTGTCAGCTTTTATTTGTTTATAATAGACATATGGCCTCTCCTCACTTGTTTGGGAGTTACCAACCCATTTATTCCATTGCTAGAGTTTACGATCCCTTTTACATTTCATTCATTCAGTTCACTTCTCATGCACTATCATTTCCTAATATGGGTGACTACAAGGAAGTTTCACCTAACTCACAAGACTAGTTCAGGAAAGATTTACAGGGAAATAGAAAACTTGCAGAATCCCAAGTTTATGGAGTAAAATAAGGAAGAGACTGAAAACTATATTGTTTAATAAAACAACTCATTGTAAGAGGATTAAGATTGTTAGCCAATGTTCTGTTTATTCTTCATTTTAATTTGTTTATTAAGGCTTATATTCTATTTAATGGAATATAATCTCAGATATAGAGTTTCTTTTTTATAAGGTCAACATTAAGGGAAATGTATCGGGTTTTAATACATTTGTCATTCAAATTCTTATTTTCTCTCTTTCTCTCCCTCTCCCTGTCTCACATCTGTATCTCCTGAACTTTTGAATTGATGGATATTTTGTTTATCATTTATAAACTATATTACATGATTATAAGATAAAAAATGGAATAGTGTCAATACAATTGTTTTGTACGTTAAAGTATTAAGATATTATTAAAATTCTCTTGTTTGGATATCATTCACTAACATTATAACAACATTTTTATTTAAAACAAGAATAATATTCTGCTTTTTGCTAAAAAAGTACACTATATAAAATATGCCACTCTATGACACTAGACTATAACTGCTAGACGTAACTGGCACTGCTTCTATTGGTACCCAATTCTGCCTCCTCCCTCACAGCACAATGACTTAACCTGAATAAATACGTGTTCAGAGTAAATACTACATTTCCTAGATCCCCTAGCAATGACGTGGAACCACATTTCTGTTTTCCAGCCACTGAGATTATAGAAATGATGTCTACTTCCTTAGGGTTGCATTTTTTATTGCAAGAGAGCAGCTTTCTCTTATTCATATCTCATTCCTCTTTCTAGAAGGCAGATGTGGGGTGATCTGTGTTGGCTCATACAAACGACTTCAACTCCTTAAAAATGTTGAACATCAAGATGGAAGGAACCCGAGCTTCTGATGACTCCATGAGGCAGAGAAATAATACCAACTCAGAAATTGATATGGGAGAAAAAGAAACTTCTGTTCTGTTAAGAAACTTTTATTTTGGAAATCCATCATTGCAACATATATTCTAATCAATAAAACAGTATTTTTTCCCCTCAGATCTCAATTTTTGGTTATTTTCTTAACTGGACCCATTTAAATGTAATCCCTAAATTCCCCTATAATATAGCCATTTATTTTGTAATTAGTAATAAACAAATGCATAAAAGTATTATAGTTAATCTAGTAAGAGAAAAACCATCTATGTGTTTCCCCGTGTGTTCTAAAGTTGCTGTGTAATAAAATACATTACTATATATTTCTCTTGATAGCCGGCTTTAATGTGTCAACAGTAGTATGGAATTGAACAAATACACACATATACCATTTTAATACAGCTACACATATCACACATACACACAAGATGGAGTAATTCTTTTTACCTGACACTGAAATTAAAGCACTCTGATTGCAGGGTGGCAACTATTGGCAAATGATCAATAGTTAACTCAGAATTATAGCTCTATTGTTGTGAAACTACAGAAGGGTCTTCAGAATTTTCCAGATCTTAATGTCCTCATCTGTGAAATAAGGTTCCCAAAGTCTGTTTTTGCTCTAAATACCATTCGGATGAGTGAAAATGTCGGGTATCTTTGTATATAAAGCTAGTTGGCAACACTGGTCAGGTGCGACACTAAAACTTTTTGAAATAACATAATTCAGAATCCTCCCTTCTTTTTTCCCTGAGATTGAGTTTCCTTCTTTTTTATCATGTCAGTTGTACAAGTGGCCTAGTGACTGTTAGAATGATCAAATAGGTCCTGAGGAGGCAGTATCACATCCCAGAAACAATACTGAACTCAAGTGGGAATCTGACATTATAGTTTTAACCTCATCTCGAGTTACCTCTGTGACCTTAATCAAAACATACAACACTCTAAGCATTGCTATCTGCTAAAAAGGAAAAAAAAAAAAATATATATATATATATATATATATATATATAGCAGGACCAAATAATCTTCATAGTTTCTCTTCTAGCTCTAAGATTATTTTTATAAATTATATCCATATGTAATTCATTTTCAGACAGCACTTTAAAAAGAATCTACAGGCAGCCAGAAATATGTAAAGATGTTAATTATTTTGTGGAGTTATACTGACATCCTTTGGTAAGGTTTGGCTGATTGCAATTTGATGTAGGGGGTAGTTAAGTAGGGAGACTGTTGGATGGTTGATGAGTAGCTGGAAACCTCCAAATGTACCCTAATGTCCACACACTCATTTGGGCACGAAACTCATATTTAGACCAAAAAAAAAGTTAAAAAGAAAAAAGAAAAACACAAGGAGATTGTGTCAAGTCCAAGGTCTAAATATCTTACTTACATTAATTATATATTTCAATTATTAATAAACAATTTTATCTACAAAGTATTAAAGTGGAAAGCTGTCAAGATTAAGCACACGACACTGGCTCACGGAAATCCCGAAATGATGAGCAAGATCTGTTGCCCAGGACAATAAGCAACAAAAAAATGGTATTTGGATGATCCAGAAGAGAAAGTTCGCTGAAAGCAAAACAATAAACATGCAAAACTGCAACAAAAATCACTCTGGTACCATTATCAGATTTGATTGCGATTTGTCTTAGCGCTCCGTTAATACTTGGATTTCGGGAGTCTGGTGTAAGGATGGTGCACGAATATATATGTCAGAAGTATCTGTTCGGGGGGGGGGGGGAAATAAAAAATTGCAGGAAGCAGTCCTGTTCCCGAGATTGCATTACGGACTCAGGCGGATTGGATCGGGCTGATTACCTTAGCCTTGAAACAGAGAGTCTTTCTGCCCTGCGGGGGAGGGGCCGCCTTTCCAGCAGGGCCCGGCTCGGGATGCGCCCGCCCCTCGCATTCACTTGCAAATCGCCGAGTGCTCGCAGCAGCCTGCGCTTCCCCGTCTCTAACCTTCCCATGGCGAGTGCTGCAGCTCTATCAGCAGAACCTTTCTCTCCGCCTGAGGAAGGGCTTTTTTCCCCCTTCGCTGGCTTTTTTTTTTCTTTTTTCCCCTTAATCAGAAGCACTGAATGAAAGCCAATCAGAGCGAGAGCTCGCCCCCGTTTTCTTCGGTTCCCTGTCGTCCAGAGTTAAAAGTGATGCTGAGAGAAAGCTCGAGTTAGATTGAAGTAGAACCAGTGGTAGAAAATAACAGCGGAAAACAAACAAAAAGGGGACCTAGTGACAATTTCTCCTGGGTTATTTTGACTGGGACCAACTTCCATTATCCGGAAGCTGATAAAAAAAAAAAAAAGGTAGGAAGACTTCACCTCTCTTCTTTTAACTCCCGTAAGGTCTTTTATTTTTGGCTCTTGGGGGGAGAAATGTTTGCTTTTAAGTTGTATTTCGCAATTATTTAAAAATAATTGTCTTTAATAATAAGCAAATAAGCATACAACTCTGTATGTTAGATTCTGGAAACAACTGCTTTGAATATCTGTATTGGTAATGTAAAGCTGGATAAATTATATATTATGCTCAACAGTGGGTCAGGATATCAGAGTTTGTGAATTCGATCACTTGGAACAAACACTAAAAATGTATTATGGAGTGTAATTTGTCGTGCTTATACTTGTTCATCTGCATTGGAAAAATAGATTGAGAGATAACATTGTTTCTGGGAACTATTAACAATATCTAATATTACTTCACATTCCGTATGAATGGATCCACTGGGCACTTATTCCTAGTCAGAGTTCATTGTACCTTCGATCTAAAGAGAAATGACAGCCAGAAGACAGAATCCTTGAAACTGTCAATGGTCACTAAGCATCTACATAAATACAATAGATTGGCATTTATCAGGGATTGAATAGGTATGATTCCTATGTTCACATCCTGTATCTGACTCAGAAGTACTAGGGGTGAGAGATAAAAAAGGGGGGAGATTAAATCCATGGAGTCAGCAGTTGCACCATTTATTGTCTCTGCTGCAATAAAATCCATATTTTATGTGGTGTTAAATTAATGCAGCATATTGCCGGTCTAAATGCCTGTCCCCAACAAGTAACTATTGATTGCCCTGTAAGTGTGGGTAAAAGCAATAGACTGAAAGTGTTTGCTATGATGCTAAAATAAAAAGCCTACTATCTCCTTATCATTAAAAAGGGGAGTCTACAGGTACAAAGGCAAATATCATTTTAAAACTGACCTATCATCTTTTGCTTTCCTAGTACAGATCTCTTTCCTATAATTGTGGTCCTTCATTCCAGTAAAAGCATCTATTATCCAAAACTGCACATCCATTACTTCTCAGCTCTTTGGAGATGCATTATATTTTCTTCTCTCTCTCTTTTTTTTTTTCCTGAAGGATCTATATTAAAAATAATCTGTCCCTCTGACGCCAACAACTGTTAGACTTCGATGCATATGTTAGTAGACTTTCTCCTTTCACACCATCCCCCCTCTCTATCCTTTAAAACGTAGCTACAAGAGCTTCTCTGTGGTGAATAACACTTGGCAAGAGTCTGCTCATTTTTTAGGTCTGGTATGGTGAGGATTTTTAATTAGCAGAACTTTCATGAAAACATTGTGTCATTGATAGAGCTTTTTGTTTGTTTTTAGTTAAAGTGATGAAAGAAAAAAAGGAGAGGTTATGTCCCAGAGAAATAGGTGAATTGTAAGTTGCATAGATAATATGTCCCCCCCCATGTAGTAAATGTGGCGCATATGTATTCAATGTGCAATGCATAAGGGAATGATGGTTTATTTGGGAAGGGATGTGGTGAAGGACTGGAGAGTGAACAAATATAAATGGCATGTTCCTGTGTCTTAGGGACACGTCAAATTCAAACCCATTTTGGGGACAAAAATATAAAGAAATGCTTCTTTCTTTTGCTTTCACTTTTTTTTTTTTTTTTTTTTTTTTTTTGGTTGTGTCTTGGAAGTGTGAGTCAATGTCTGATTTTATTCCATCAGATACTTTTTTGGTTTCAAATACTTGCTGCTAACAAACTGACTTCTTTGGTGAATACATATGCCTTCCCTGACTCCAATCAAAGAAGTGAATTTCATACACTTAGATGTTTGGGGGGGAAATGGCAAGAGGGAATGTAAACTATGTGAGCAACCAGGTACAGACACATATATGTGAGGTCAATAATTAAATTGCCTAGTACCGAATTCGTGCTGCAGGTGGAGAGGATCCTTGATGTTTATAAAAACTAGCTGTTTGTTGATAAGAACAGTACTGTACAGGTAATCAATTTAATATATCATTGTTACATTTTTACCTACACTAGGGTTTTCTTTAAAAAGGAAGAAAAATAGGTAGAAAATGATTTTCTACTGTATCTTGAGGGGTATAAGTTTATGGAACATTATTAATAAAGTTAGTGAGTAATCTGAAAGAGGTATTTCTTTTTCTTCTTGAAAAAAAAAATAGAATATTTGAAACTGAAAAGGTTAATTCCAAAATACGTGAATTCTGTATTAAACACAGGGTGAATTTCTTGGCTTTCGTTAATTTCTCATCCAAACAACTAACAAAGGCAAAGTTTATATTATCTGGGAAATTTATGAACATATGACTTATTTCCTGTGTTTGTTAACCTACTTTGCAGCCAGTAATAATACCATGTCCTTCTGGAATATGTCATTTTTATACCAAGTAATTCCACTAGGCTGCAGCATAGGAACGGCTTTGACTCTGATGATGCTGATTCAGCAGCAAAGTGAACCATATTTTTGTTAAGTGTTATTATCAGTAATATTGGTGCATAGTGAGCAGTTAATACAAATTAGGATTGTAAACCCATCGACCCCTAGTCTAACCCTTGGGCATCAAAAGGAGTGGTCAAAATATATTCTTATTTTTCCTATGCAAACGATATATGTTGCAAGGGCTTATTAAATACTGAACATAAAATTAGAGAAAAATAAAAATTGTTTATGTCAATCATAAGTAATTTTCTACAGATACTTGATTTCCAAATTTCAGGTCTATGTTTGGAAGCTACTTTTGATTAACCAAAACATGTGGAATAAGATTTTAGAAGAGTCAGTTTACTAACCATGTATTATTATTTTTCTCAGTCATGTCTGAAATAAACTGAAGTTAAAAGTCAGGTAGCAAGAAAGATTCCTTCATTTCTGTTAGACTTGCTGAACAATGGTGAATTGTGCTCAATTTAGTGTATTATCCCTTTTAGGACTGTTTTAGGGAAACAAAACCGAATCCAAGAATGACATGGTGACTACATATTTGAGGAATTGAAAATTAACAAGAGACAAGTTTTTTCTTTTCTTGACAGTAACGCAGACCAATGAGTTCACCCCAAAATTTTATTTTGTCATCACTACAATAAACTGAAATATACAGATAGGAATAACTTTTTGAAAAATTTAAATGTACCTTTTTGTTGTTGTTGTTGTTAAAGCCTTTGGATCAGGCTCATGCATTAATGCAATTTTTTGCTTTATCCCAACAAGCTTAACAGTCATTATTACAGGTTTGTTTTTGAAGCATCAGAACAGGAGAAAATTTCAAACAACAAGCAATGTTTTTTTTTTCTTTTTTTTTTTTTTTGAGATTTTAGTATCAGCTTGGGTCATCTCTCTCCTCTTCTTCTTTTCTGACTCCACTGCAGCCTCACTCGCTTGACATTTTGTTGTGAGCCCTTGAGCCCTTTTATAATCCACCTGTGCTGTCTTTATCTTAAATAGAAGGGTACATAAAACATGTAAGGCCATTTTGCTTTGCCATACATCTTTGATCACCATTCAACTGAACTGACTCAGGCCACACATTGCCAAAAAAATTTAGATATATCACATTAAAGTTGTAGATTTCTGGGAATATGTTATCCTTAATGAAATATTAACATTGATCGGTTAAAACAATCTGGCAGGCTTTTACAATTGTTTTCAGTACAACTTTTGCTTAACTGTATTACCAATGCAACTTCTCACAAAAAACACATGACTTTTTTGAACATGTAAGTACTTGGTTTTCACTGATTTCTTCACATGTTTATCCTATTTCTTTCTTGCAATGTATGTGACGCCCTATAAACTATATGGCCAAGAGACATTTGTTAAATATTTAACCATATTGGAAGTGGAATTAAGGAGAGGGCAAGGTATGAACTGAATAAAAATGGGTAAAATAAAATTATATTTTACATCATTTGGGGAAATAAAATGTATCTTTCCTTAAACATAATCCCCACCTATAGGAGAGTGAAGTGCTTTCCTGTGACAATCCCTTAGTAAAGGGAGTCATATCCTTAGAGTTTGTCAGTGACTCTAGAAAACCCTGTACCAGACCATGTGATCTCAATTCTCAATCCATTTTTTTTTTCCTCAAGCAAACAATCTCAATGCTACATACTCTATATGATGCAGGGATGTCAATTAAAATTAAATGACATGTTAAGCTTTAGGACAGTATTAAGTGATAAACTGTAAGATATAATACAACATGGCACACAACAGGAAAGTCAGCATTAAATGACTTTTCTAAACACTTCAGAGCCCTGCTGATCCTCATAAATTTATCAGGACATCTTTTCTTTCTCCTTCTCCCTCTCTCCCCCTCTCTCTGTTCTCTCCTACTGCCCCCATCCCTCGTTTCCTTCCCTCTCCTTTCTCATTTATAACCATTACCAAAGTCCTTGAATAAATTCCGCATGTGCTTTTTTATATTACCTCAATATAAAACATTTCTGTAAATCTCGTGATTTTTATGGCCAGTGTTCTATCATCTGCTACCTTGTACACTAGATGTATTATCTTATCCTTTGCATTATAGTGTAATGTATATGATGGTGCAGTTGGCTAGAGTGTGTCCTTTAGAATGAAAGCAGTTCTTATAAATAGTATAACTCTGTGATTTCTAAGGTGTCAAAATGGGCACCAGTGTAGTTGATTGCACCAGCAAGCAAAATATGGACTCAAAACTCATTAAGAAAAGGACTTCTCTAAATTATCAGAATGTAGACTGCATAGACATGAATTATTATGGTCAGTGCATATGTTATTGATTAAGTATCTTTGTTGGTTTACTGTAAGAGAGGATGTTAAAAATAGTTTGACAGAGCCCTAATTTTAAACATAGATTAAATGTAAATTACATGTTTCTAGAAAACTATTTCATTAGACATGGTGATTCTTCTTTGCTACACCAAACACATATTACTAATATAAAGTGAAACCTGATACAAATGAGTAAATGTCTATTCTAGTCATTGTGGAGTGAAAGACAACTGTTCCTCCTTCTTGTATCCAGTTTAAAATTTGAGAAGCATAAATTGTAACAATAATCAAGTTAAGCAGAATGTGTGGCAAAATAAAATGATCAATAAACTGAATAAAATAAGTATTTTAACATGAGTTATTCTGGGATTGCTATGCATTATTAAAGTAATGTGTACAAATATAAGAGCTGAAATCAAAATTTGATATACTTATTCAAATAGATAAAAGGCAGTCAACATATTTGCCTCAAGAATTAGAAAATGAGGGATAGATTTTTATAAACAAAATTTTGAAATGTAATTGATTCCTCTTTTTCATGTAGCTCCACTCCCACTAAATCAAGTTAAATAACTTCCTTTGAATCTCTTGCAACTTTGGTGATTTTTAAAAGTAATGAATATTTCCATAACTCTTGAATCAAACTTCAAATTAAATGAGGGACCATGTTTTTAGATAATTTGACTTCTGAAGACAAACTTTAAACAAATAGCCTCCTATTTAGATAGATTAGAGAATATTTGAGGTAAGAATTTTTATAAGTTTTGCATTTATGGTGTGAATCTTCAACCTGCAAAGTGTATTCAACTATGATATTTAAATTATTTGCTTTAAATAAAGTGAACCCTTAACATTTTTCTACCTCTAACTCAGTTATATACTTTTGAAACCAACAGTGTGGCATTTCTTTAAATTATCAGAGTAAAATAAAGTGTATGCCAACTTGTTTCATCAAATAAGGAATTAAGTACCCAATGATTAACCATTAGCTTCATCATCTATAAAATTTCCCACTTTTTAAAAAACTTCTTTCTAAACATAGTAAGTTGAGGTACATTCCTGCACTGTAGTCTTGAACCATATTTTGTCACTGGAGTAATTTTTTGAAATGTAGTCTGTGGGGAATAAAAAGCACCAACATGCAGATTTATTTTGTCTGCATTTGACTTCCTAAATGAATTATTTCTCCATGAATAGGAACTTATGGAAAATCGTTATATATCTGCTTCTTCAACCACGGCTTTAGTTATTCTTTTGGAGATTAGTTAAAAACTCAGTCTTAAATATAGGTGCATATTTAGAGGCTCACTTCTTCCTTCCTTCCTTCCTTCCTTCCTTCCTGTTTTTTCTAACTGCAGAGTGAGGAGTGGAGGTTTTCTATAGAACTTCTGCACTAAACAAATGATTATTTCCCTGCTAACATACAAGTTTTTAGATGGATACAATTTAAAAAAAATTAAAACTCTACTTTTATCTGAGCATCTCTTCTTTCCTAGCTACTACATCTTTTAAAGCATGAATCCCAATTTTTCAACAGTTAATGACTAGATAGTTTTACATAATATTTTTTATTAATTTGTAAAACTTCACTAATAGGAATAAATGCAATGACTTGTCAACACCAAAAAAGTGAAATATCACTAAAATCTAAGTTAAGAAAACTATTTGATTTACTAAACATTTTTTTCTTGAAATTGGATTATCTATCATCATGCAATATGAAATACGAAATCCGGCCCAGTGGATATGTGAAGTTAGAGAAACAGCAGCAATAATCCTGACTTCAGAGGAAAGATATTATTTCTCTTCACTTTATAGGTCAAGCCTATTTCTAGGTAGGTCCAAGAAGATGAAAGTGTTGACAAAAAAAGTCTTGTTTTTGTATTGAAGTAAAATAAGACTTAATGTATAAACCACTGTTCCAAAACATCCTCATGGAAATTTTCAATTTTTAATCATGCTGAGAAGCTCAATACTATGACAATCTAAAACCCACACTCATTAGATTAACTTTCTTTTGATTTTAGGCCATCTTATATTTCTATTTACTCTTTTGCATGTGTTATACTTTTACTCTTGAATTTTTCATTATAAGTTTAGATAGTTTCCTTGTTTCTATAAATAATTTGCTCAATTATTCCTTAGCTCCTAATTAATTTCCCTCATTTGGGGGGAAGTTACTATGAGCTATTCCCTTGAGTCGCATCTAGAGAATAAGCATTAATTTAATACAAGTTTTGTCCTTGAGTGGAGGCAGAAGCTAATGTGAGATATTCACAATTAAATATCATATGATTTATAATCTACATGTAAGTAACTGTTTTAAATGTTTCCATTTTTAGGGATTAGTACTAAAATTAATTAGAAGAATGTCATTGTGTGATGTCATTGGGAAGTCACTCATCCCTCCACCTAAACAAAGTCTTGCCTTTGATTTTTTGTTATAAATACTACTAAAGAAACTTAACATCTTGTTTCATTCATTCATTCA
Source organism: Perodicticus potto (assembly GCA_963574655.1). Lineage (NCBI taxonomy): Eukaryota > Metazoa > Chordata > Mammalia > Primates > Lorisidae > Perodicticus > Perodicticus potto. Next base: position 16,053 of record CAUYRH010055356.1, on the reverse strand, counting down.
TTTTCCAAGTCTTCTTGTACTGCCTACCATAGCCAGGTACTGTGACAACCACCAGAAATACAAACATGGAGAGAGAGAGAGAAGAAAAGAAAAGTCTCCTTTACAGTGAGACATTGAATGAATTGTCACACAACTTGTTATATTCCAGTTTTATGAGAAGGATAAGTATAAATATAGGATATGTAAATTACATGTATGTGAATATCCTATATAGGATAAAGATTAAATATAAGAAGGATAAGTACTAGGTGCTTTTAAAGAGACTAATACAGAGCTCTACTTCACCTACATTTTTAAAGCTGCATTATTTTATTTAAAGCTGTATGACAGCTCGTAAAAAAATATCAGAATGACTTAGCAGTCTGGTTCAAGATGTTTTTGTGTGGCCCAAGATTCAGTAGCGCTGTGAGAGTAGGCTCTGGACTGGTACTTCAGGCAGGAGTAGCCTCTTGGTTGGTGATCTGAGCTGTCCTTCAAACCTGCAGTAGCCAAGGTGCAGAAACGGGGGACTGTATGGGAGAAAGCAAGGACTCAAAAGTTGCGACTGATAGATCCATCCAAGTCAAAAAGTCTACAGAAAAATATGTATCTGAAGGCCAAGTGGACCCCAAAGTTCTATGGCTAAACATTTTTATGAACAGGAGCTTCCATACCACCCAAATAATGAAAATATGCACACCATAGAAACCCCTCTGTGGCTTAGTCACTCTGTGAAAAAGACTCTCTGTTTATCTGAGGAAAACTGATGAAGGACATGTTTAATAGAAAACCTACGCCACGATAAGGCTGCATGCCAGAGGTACTGAGATTTCCTTTCTTAGAAAATGTAATGACCCTGACCTAAGTGCTCCCGCAAGAAACTTTGATGCATAGCAGCATGGACCATGGCACCAAGCTGTCTGGGCTTAAATCCTGGCTGTACCACTTTACATATATTTAATATTTAATATTGCTGGTAGCTTTTTATCTGTAAAATGGGATTAAATAGTTGCACTTACATAATAGGGCAACTATCATGATTAAAAGAAGCAATTACTATAAAGTCTAGCAAAAATACACAATAGGTGTTCTACTGCTCCCTGTTAGCGTTCCTGGTGTAAATTCATGTGACCTGTGTTTTTTCATTAATATCAAGTGTATTTTGTTTTAACCATACCATATGGTATGACTTAGCCCAAAACGTTAAGATTTAAAAAGTTTTAACTTTTGCCAAATAATAATAATTTTGTGCTTGAGTCGAAGTGAGAAATTCTTGTTGTTTTAAGTATGATTCTAGTGATGACATAATACGTTCTTCATTCCAAAGATGGAAAATGGAAGTGAGAACCATAACATTTCCAAGAACACAGTCGATTTATCTATTATAATAATTGAAAAGAGTTCATAAGTCTGTTATTGTAATTGGAAAGGGTTCAATATATAATAACATCATAAATATATTTATTCTCTGATGATTGTGATAATGTCAGTTGCATAGAGTTTAATGTGACCTGCAAACTTCAACTGCATTCTCAGATAGTCATTGCATGAACTTGGGAACTACTGGAGACGAATTTTGAAAATGGTGTGAAGGTCCTGAAATGGGAAAGAGAAGGGAGAAAGCATTAGGAAGACTGAGACTAAGTGTTGTGAATTCCATAAGCCACATAAACTCACTCAGGTGAAACATGAGCCATTTCTGAATATACTGCAGTAAAGCTTCCTTTCACAGATTCTCCTTCTTGAGGTCAGAGTAATGAGAATTAGAAAAAGAATGATGAACAAAGGCAGTGCATTATAGAAATTATCTCATTAAAGTTTTGATACCTATAAATCTCAAGAATAATTCTACACTCTCTATTACAAGCTGAAAGGTCAGTGGACTACTGACTTCCTAGACCAGGTCCCTGAAACTGATGAAGACAGAACCTGCAGCTAAATGTGAAAAATTTAACAGGTATTATTTAGATAATTCATTCTTCACATTCAAGGTGATATGAAGAACAATTTAAAGTCACTGTTTCAGTTTCTTCCTTTTTCTGTGCATCTTTTGTGTAGTAATTTAAAAATCAGTGGAATGATTTCTGGGCATTGCAGAAACAAACCAAACACTGAGGTTACAAAATATACGCATATATGGGACTATATATACTATCTTATCAAAGCTTCATTTTAAAAATTCAGAATTATGTCATAGTTTTCACTTTTCAGTAGTATTTACAGTGCAGAATTAATTACTATATTATTTTAGAAATTCAGATATTCAGAGGACATCCTTAACACTTCATCTTATCTACTAATTTGTAATTTTGAAATGAGCTGTGATAGAGACTACTTAACTTGGCTGACAGGTACAATTTAGTGAACCTAGTAAAGATAATTCTCCTTTTTTTTTATTGCCATAGCTATATATTTTACATTTAATATTTGTTTTGTTATGTACTATCTTTTTAATCAAAGTCACAGTCTTTTACTTATCTTCTTTATTAAATGCTATGGCCATTCAGTAGCATTCTTTTTCTTTGCATCTTTATTGTAATGTCTGGCAAAATGATTTAACTATATATCTAATTGATCAGGATGGCAAATTTAAACCATTCTATTAATATACACATCTTTAATTTAATTTGCATGGCAAGTTAAAAAGTGTGTATTCAGCATTATGCCTTCCATGGGCTAAAAAATTAAACATACTTTAATTTTACTAGACACAAAGTTCATTAGTTTGCCTATTTTTTCTTCTTTTTTTCTTAGCTGGAAATAAAGTGTGAATTAAAATTGTTACAAATTAGAGGAGAAATTAATTTTAAAAACCTAAGAAAAGAAGTGTTATTCAATAATTAATTATGTAGAATGTTAACAATTATTTTCTTTCAAAATCCTTCAAATCCCTTAAAGATTTTCAGTCATTTGATGTGTTGATGTGTTGCTTTGAATGCCTTCAGTTAAGACAGTTTCAAATAAAATTCAAAACTTGATCATGGGGTTGAGATAAATTTATGTTTTTGAAGTATTGACCCATTTATAGGGTAAATTGCTTCTAATATTTCTGGTAATAGTTTATTACATTAACATAACATATTTCGGTATTTGGAGCCACCTGGTGGCCGTGTCATAGTATATTAAAGAATTCTCTCTGGCTTCAGATTCTTTTCTAAGTGAACATTGCACTTGAAATCATTGGAACAGATGTGAATTTCCTTTAAGGGTTATAAAATGGTATTGAAATGAATCATGTTTACCTTTTCATTTTTGCATGTTTATATGAAGTATAGTAAATATTGTTTTACAAAAATCTAAATAAAACATTTAAATACTTTTGAGGCAAAATATAAATTTTAAAGTAAAATATATTACTGTGTGTATGTAAGTAAATGCTAATAACTCCTTAAATACTTAACTTTCCCAAAGCAAAATTACTTCCATAACCCTCTTGAAACTACGGGCTGCCTTATTTGTATTTTTGCATTTTGTAAAACTAAACTGTAAATGTGCTGCCTGAACGGACGCCAACAAACTCTGGTCATTAAATGTGCTTTTCAGTGAGTTTATTGGAAGTTCAGAGAAACAAATTTATTCGCTTCATTTTGCTACAGATAATAAAATAATTTATATTTCCTTAATGTAATACACATAGCCATTAAATATCAATCCTTCTTTACTAGATTTTCTGTGTAGGAATGCAACCATAGCTACTGCTTCTATTGTAATTTTACAAGGACATTCCTACACTGATTTAGGTATTTAAAGTCTAAGACAGTTATTGATTGCTTATATTACTCCCCTTTATGTACTTTAGTTTATGAAGTTTAAAATGAAGGAATTTGATCAAAATAAAATTTTCTTTGCCCATCACATGAAAATTTTCACTGTTTTATTACAATAGCTATCTATAGCTACAACTATGTCCATCATTACATTTATCTATCTGGACATGTTTATCATCATTGAGTTGTCATTGCTGTCATCATCATCACCATCACCATGAAAACCCGAATAAAATTCCAAAATCAGACATGAAATTGCTTAGACACAATTAAAGGTGAAAAACTCCTCTATTGCCCCTTCTGGAGGAGATGGGATAATTTCATGGAATAGGTTCATTGGGACCTAAGGACAAATTTATAAAATTACAAAAAAAGAAAAAAAACTTATGAAGGTTATTACTGTGTTATGTACTAAAGCCATGAGTTGCCAGATGCAGTGGCTTGTGCCTGTAATCCTAGCACTCTACGAGGCTGAGGTGGGTGGATTGCTTGAGCTCACAGGTTCGAGACCAGCCTGAGCCAGAGTGAGAGCCCACCTCTAAAAATACCCGGCCCTGTGGCGGGCACCTGTAGTCTCAGCTACTCAGGAAGCTGAGGCAGGAGAATCGCTTGAGTCCAAGAGTTTGAGGTTGCTGTGAGCTGTGATCCTTGGCACTGTACCAAGGGTGAAAAACTGAGACTGTCTCAAAAAAATAAATAAATAAAGCCATGAGTTTTCCATTGCTACAAGGCAAGTTATTTTCTCTCTATACTTTGAACACGCTAGACTACATTTTAATGTAGAGCAGGTGGTTAGAGCATGTCATTTCTCATGCACGGACCAACAGTCAGACTGAAAACAAAGATTACTTTGCTTCCCATTAAACCATGCTCCTTCTGTCAACAAAAGTGCTTCTATTCTGAAAGATATTACTATTGATTTCCTTTTATTCTCCAAAGACTGCTAGTTTTTTCTCTGCAATGCTGCACACCAGTTTTTATTTCAAATGAATATATAAAGTCTTCATTTTAACTCCAAAAGGTAGGCAAAATTGAAATGGTGTATTTAACAGTTAGAAATGCTTAAAATTTGAATGCAACCTTTTGATGATATCCTATTTACACTTAGTGCTATTGCTTAGGGCAAAAGTTTTTGTAGAAGGAATAGTAAGTGGATAATTATACATGTAGAAAGAAACACATGAAACTATCTCCCCCAGGCGAATAAAAACCAAACAACTCAAGATAATTTTAACTATAAATTTCTAGTTGCTGCTCAATTTTTTTTTTTTTATTTGTAACCTTAGCATACCTGTTTATCCAAGAAAATTATCCTCCAGCGATAAGGCAATTTCCATAGTCAACCATCAATCACTCTGAGACCACTTTTTTACTGTTATCCATTTTTCACTGACCTAGAACTAGGGATACATTGTCTATAAATTTCAACAGTTTTTTTCTTTCAAATATAATTATTTGATGAGTCATTTTATTTTGCTCTCCATTAAATATGATATTTCCTTCTGATTCCAACTCTACACTATAGACAATGTCAAATTTTATCTTCTTTTACAAGTCAACCCAATTTTAGAGTTCTTTATATATATTTTGGAATTTGTTAGGATCGTGGGAAACGGATGTAGATGAGATACAGCCCTTTTCTCAATGAGATGAAAATACAGTAGGAGAATTAACATGTAAAGGTAAACGCATTGTAATTTTGTTGGTGTTTTGCTTATGGTATGAATGGAGTTTTGGAGTTTTAGAAAACCGCAGAGAAGGGCACGTGGAGCTGATAGAACACTTGAAAGGTGAATGATCTTTCATTGGGTATTAGAAGATAAAACTGATGAACCAGGAGGCGTGGATGTCTGCAGATTTAAACACCTCCTTGCTGATTGTCACGCCTGTGTCTCTTGCCCCTCTAATCCATCCTAAATATTTTTTTTTCATTTTCTATAAGAATTCATTCAATAGTATGTATTTATTTTCCATTATAGAGAACCCAACATGTTATCCAATAATATATGAGGAAAAAGAAGCCAGAATCAAGCTTCCGGACCCTGAATGACTTCTGATGTTTTCCAGTAAATCAAAACAGAAATTACAACACGGGCTGATAATTGCACAGAACAGGACCAACACAGAATACTGTGAAAGTTAAAGGTGAAGGTAGTGCTGAGATCTAAGAAACGCTTCCTTGAGGGATGAGATTAGGCCAGATCCATCAGGCTATGACACAGTGTCACTCAGTAGCCCAAACTTGTCCCTGTACAACCACATGATGAGAGGCCCCACTGAATCATGATAAAGTGCTTCACTCCAGAATTAGGCCAACAGGGAATTTTACCTCTGTCACCAAGGAAAAAGCTTAAAATCTTGTCCCAATTTTTTCATCTAACTAAACCTCCTTCCCTTGTCTGGAAGATGGGATAATAAGGTGGCTACCTCTTAACTCTATTGAGAGGATAAAATGAAGCTTTCCTTGAAAAGCACTTAATAGAGTTTTTTTGAATGATCAACGCCTATCAATATTATCATCATTATTATTGCTTACTAAGTAAAAGTCAAATTTCTTATCCTAATCTGTTCTAATTCGTCCTTCTTTTAGATCAGTGGAGGGCCTCTCCCTCTTCCGTGGTTTGTCTCCGAATAGATAGACCAGTTTCGAGTTCTAGGAGAATTCTCTTTATTATTTTACTGTTACTATTGTTCTGATCTCTCCGGTTCTGTTTACATATGTCACTCTTCCCCCAGGATTTACATGCTAAAACTTATACCTAATTCAAGTAGGCTTCACATGTTAAGATATTCCTTTTTTAGTTTTTTATTTTTATTCTTGGAGAATCATTGAAGGTATGAAGAACCAAGTTACAGTGCTTGCATTTGTTAGGTAAAGTCCCAGTTATAATTATGTCTTGCCATAAAGAGAGGTCACATAGTGACTCCCCCATGGTCCCCCTCTTTCTCTCCTTCCCTCTCTGCTCTCCCCTTTCCTCACCCTCCACCATGACTAGCATCAATTGTCCTCAGATCAGAATTGAGTACATTAGATTCTTGCTTCTCCATTCTTGTGATGCTTTACTAAGAAGCACGGGTTCCACCTCCATCCAGGTTAATATAAAAGATGTAAAGTCTCCATCTTTTTTAGTGGCTGAATAGTATTCCATAGTATACATATACCCCAGCTTATTAATCCATCCCTGGATTGGTAGGCATTTAGGTTAGCAATTGTAAATTGAGCTTCTATAAACAGTCTAATGCAAATGTCCATAGAACCTTCTCTAAAGAAGACAGATGAATGGCTAACAAACATATGAAAAAAAGCTCATTGTCACTAAATATTAGAGAAATGCATATCAAAACCACCCTGAGTTATCACCTTACCCCAGTGAGAATGGCCCACATCATAAAATCTCAAAACTGCAGATGCTGGTGTAGATTTGGAGAGAAGGGAAAACTTTTACACTGCTGGTGGGACTGGAAACTAATACAACCTTTTTGGAAGGAATTATGGAGAAACCTCAAGGAACTCAAACTAGCCCTCCCATTTGATCCTGCAATTCCATTACTGGGCATCTACCCAGAAGAAAAAAAATCATTTTATCATAAGATATTCTTTGGGTTCTCCGGCTACAAGTACTCTCTAGCTTTGGAAAACTCATAACTCTTTACTTATGCCTCTCTTTTATTATGGATCATCATCTGCCTTGAGTTATTTTTAATATTCCTATTTCTTTTGTATACTTGTACTTTCTAAATATCAGGATTATTCTAATGTTTATCTACAACCCCCACACCTAGCTCAGTATTTCCCACATAGTGGCAATCATATGATATGTTGATTTATGTGTCAAATAAGTAGAGCAAATTTTATGCTTTGCATTTTACAGATAAATATACTTCATTGAGTAACTGAAAGATTAAATGACTTCTGGAGAACACAAAATGTGTTTTTCTTTCTATCAGACAATATTCCCTACTTCTTTCATTAAGCAAAAACAATTTTTGTTTTGCGAAGGAGAATCTCTAAAGCAGGTGTCTTTCACCTGATGATTTTATTTTTAATTTATTTCATTGTTATCTTTATTCATTTAATGTAGACAACTGGTCCACCCTAGAAGACCTCCTGGATGTAAATTTTTGGAGTTGTAGCATGGCCAAATGTATTTTAAAATTCTTGCAGGGTGATTTGATTGTGCATACCAGATGGGTAATTCTAAGTACAAAATGCAGATTTGTTTTTATGTTTGAGCCCATAAACTCTTTCTAAAGTAGGAAAGTTGCCCAAATACATTGAAAATGACAAGTATTAATTCTTTAAAGTAGACTCATTGAAAGGGACATTACTCATTTAAAGGTACACAAATTATTTGAATTTTTGTTAAATTGGCTCTTGTTTTATAGTCATTTATTGTTTTAAGGACATATTCTGTACAGAGCTTCATGGTACAAACTAAGTAAGATAAATATAATAGAAAAAACTAAGGCACACTTATTTGAAAAGTAGTGCACAGAAGTACTTGGTGGCATATAAGCAAGCAACAAAATGACTCTAATAAACCAGTAAGTATTAGCAATCATCAGTAGAATTCAAAAAACTGAAGTAATGTGGGAGATGGAATTTGACATTGAGAATGTGTCGTCTGTGTGTGAGGGGCAAATAAACCAGAATTTGCATCACTATGAGCAAAGGTAGGCGTGAACATGGAAGTTTGGTTGGCTGTAAAGGAACCAAGATGGTTTTATGCTATGAAAATTATTTTAAAGAACCTTGAGTACAAGCTTAAGGGATGCAGACATGATGAAAAGTTTATTAAAAGATATTATTTTAAAATTTTATTTAAAAACTAAAAGGGACGAATAAGGTTACAAAAAAAAAAAAAGAAGAAGAAGAAGAAACAAAAAGCCACTATGCCTGGTATTTTGTATGCATAAACTGTTGGTGGTTAATATAGACCCAAATGCTGACTCAACCCAAAGCCATTATTTCTCCAAGATAAGCCAATGTAGGGTGGTAATGGGACCTTACTAATAAATGATATACATAGGCCTGTCTGCCCATCTCCATCCTATGAAATTTTCTCCTATGTGCCCCAAATATGAGTGTTCTCAGTTGCTGCTCGGTTTTTGCGGCTTTCCACCTTGCATTCCCAGCTTCTCATGGTTTGATCGCTGTGCATTGTCTCTTCCCACTGATGGAAGTGTCATTTTCTCTAGGCTATACTTGCTGATGGTGTCGTGGTGTTCCATACCCATTATAATTACTGATGGTCACACTGGTGAGTTAGCATCTTTGATGTGCCAAAAATAGTCCTGTTTAAATAATTCTCAGTCTAGGGTCATCTGTATAACCAGGGCAGGGTTTATTTATCTCAGCCTCTGGTTTTTCTTTTTATCTGATAAAACAAATTTCTCTTAATCTCATAGCTGGTCATTAGCAAAAAGCAAAGTAGAATCTCCATGCTTATAATTTCCAACTCTGTGTTACTCACACCATACTATAAGAATAGTCAAAATTTTCCTCACTGTAAAATAAAAACTTGGACAATACCAACTTCATGAATCTATTTTTTTGTAATTAACTGAGATAATATACAAAATAACTAGTGTGTGGTGTGTAGTGCATACTTTTCCTGTAATCAAAACTATTATTACATGTCACCAATATTTATTTTATTTAGATGTTAGTTCTATTATTACAAAGATTTAAATTGAAAAAACAATGCCAAATCCATAATAATGGTTGTTATTTATTGGACACTTTCTGCACACTAGACAATGCAGAGGATGATTACTTTCTAGCATTTCTTTTTACCATGTTAAAGGAAGCAAGTGGTATTATCATCCCCACTTCACAAATGAGGTAAGTTTGACACGGAGAGGTTTAGATAACATTCACAAATCACAAAGCTAGTGTGTGAGGGCAGAATGAAACTCTCATCCTATGATCCCTGCTTCTCTGTACTTAACCTTTTCCCTGTACATGTATTTAATGATTCTCCTGAGGGGAGAAAATACATGAATGATTTTTTTCCACTCTACATTTCCCCTTTTAAAAATTTTCTATGTATTAGTGACTCATTTTTACTATTTCCTTCTTCAATGAGAGAAAATTGCCATAAAACAAGTAGGATGTAAGCATTTAAAAGTACACCAAATGTGTCATTCTTTAAACACTATTTTTTCTACTATGTAAAATTGAGTTGTCAAAATGTATTCACAATAAAGGAAGAAGACTTGCATCATATGTACTAAAAAGTCACTAAAAGAACTCACTCAAATAGTAACCATGAATTCCTCATTGAACTTCATGTTGTTCTTCTCTTGATGTTATACAGTAGATTTTGGAGAATATTTCCAGTTGGGAAAATAAGGCCTGTAGTGGTTTGTTTAATATTCATTGAATATTTTTGAGCATGCACAAGAAATAGTTACAATGGTCACCTCTGGGTAGAGGGTGAAGGATTTGCATACCTATAGTTAAAGGATTATTTTTCATTATCTATACTTATATTTTAGAAATTGTTATGAATAAGCATTAGTCGTTTAATAAAAAACTAGTAAACTAATTATTTTTAAAAGATTATCATGAATCCTACTATGCTGGAGAAAAATGAAAGATTCGACATTCTTTTCTTTTTTGAGACAGAGTCTCACTATGTCACCCTTGGTAGAGTGCGGTGGCATCAGACCTCACAGCAACCTCCAACTCTTGGGCTTAAGCAATTCTCTTGCCTCAGCCTCCCAAGTAGCTGGGACTACAGGTGCCCAACACAACGCCTGGCTATTTTTTTGTTGCAGTTGTCATTGTGTTTAGCTGGCCTGGGCCAGGTTCAATCCCGCCACCCTCAGTGTATGTGGCTGGCGCCGTAACCACTGCGCTACAGGAACAGAGCCAAGATTCGACATTCTAAACTCATCTTTATAACATAAGCTGACCCATTCATTTTCTCCATATAGCAGGTGTATACACACATACATACACAGTGCACACACACGCACCATCCTGAGTTTTAGCAAACTGAGTAGCTATTACCAGCAAGCCATTCAATAGTGGATTTTAACCATAAGAGGAACTTTACATTTTTATCAAAGTTTACTATTAAAAAACCATGATGGAGTTGTAATATAAACCAGTGTTTGTCAAACCGTAAAGTTGTATGAAATTTGAGAACTGTGGACTCTCATGTGATAATATGAATATAGGACATATTTATTAGGACTGTATGCTTGAGGTGGATGAACTATCTTATAATATGTTATACTGTTATGTTAGAACCCACTTTTCCATGGTGATCACGATCCCTTTAATGCTCCGTCAAGTTTCTAAGAAGGAAATAGGAGAGGCCATGTATGTATTTTGCCGGTTTTTGCCAAATGAGCTTAGAATGATTTACTGATGAATTACGTTAATTATATAAAAGTTTTGTTATATAGACAAAAGTATATCGAGAGTTCCCCTTACTTTATACTTATCAATCTCTAAGCAATCGCCATGTTAGCTATTTGTGACATATTCACATAGATAGTCACCAACCACTTATTTTTTGTGAACCAAAAGAATTTACTCTATAAAATTAACCTTAATTTGAATGCCTCTTGCTTTTGTTACTTTGGGTTGAAGTTGTTTTTTTCTTTTTGTGTTGGCTTTATAAGCATTAGCACAAATATTTATCATTAAAAATGCATGTAGCCTTTAGCCCTTAGTTTATACATGGTCCAGTATCATTATTCTACAAATAATTCACATCGCTGTAGCAGCAAGTATCATGATAATAAAAACAACTCAACATAAAAGCCTAAGATAAATTTTAAATTCTTTCTCCCAGTGTTTAGTAAAAATTTTGCAAACTGTAATGTGTGAGCGTATTATGTAATAAAGGTATTCTATCCTGCAGTTATGTTAAACATTTTAAAATGTGAGCTTCATGATAAAAGAGAACTTTATGGAACTCTGACACTAAGAGCCTAAGGTGCTGTGGACCAAAATCTAAAGAGCATCTTTGGTTGGGAAATAACCTTGGGTACGTTTTTGTGTTTGCGTGTTTATGAATATATGTGTATTTGGGGATCGATCCAAAGTCAGGCAGATCCTGCATCTAAATGCAGATATTTAATCCATAGTCTTAAGGAGAATACATCTTCAGAAAGAGTTGGATTTGTCTAACTGCATAGTCATAGTGGTCATTTGGAATTTTTACTTTGGCTATAGAAAATTAATTTCTTCAAAAACTAGTTATTCAATACTTATGTGTAGAGTTACATATCACGTCTGTTTAATCCATGCTACTAAGATACTTTTTTTTTTCTTAATATCAGTGTAATAGGTCCAAACTTGGGCACTTCGAATATAACTAAAGAGCAGGGAGAGCTCTGTACCTTAACAAAGATAAAAGTGGTATTAACGGTATGTTGGGCCAATTCCCTTTAGTGGGGTAGAATTGATTTATTGCTTGTTTTTTTATCTAAACCTTTTATGAACCTATTATATTTTAAGCTGGTGTTAACTTCCCTGAGCACTCTACCTAATAAATAAAGTAGCATGGCACCTCCCATTATTTGTCCTAAATTTATCTCTTTTAAACTTCAAAGGGTGCCCTTAGACCTTGTATAATTGAAGTTTGTGGATAGCTTAACTTTCACACTGTCCACCTTCTTCATGATTTAATAGATGTCAGAGTTTCCAGATTGATGATTCTAATCTTTATAAAGGCCTTCCTATAGAAAGCTACTTCTTTTTTAATGATAGTTTAGTTGTCTTTCTGTGGACCTTTTCTAGCTCCATTACATTTCTTTGACGTAATGCAGTCAGCTTTTATGAGAACAGGCAGGCGTGGTTCATAAAAGCTGATGATAGAAGAGGTAAGGGTCTCAGCTTCTGGGTGCTGATTCTCCCTTTTCAATTCTTCCTTTCCCTCCAATCAAGGGATCTTTACATTATTCTTCAATATTTCTTAATTTTAATATGCTTTCATTGGAAAAAAGGTCATTTAGGAGAAATGGCTTCTAAATTCCATTCCAAATCTAACAAAATTGCAAACTTATTATTTTTAAAAAAAGAATAAAATACTTTGTGGTGATTGTTTAAAGAAGGAATAAACAATGTAATCATTTAGACTTTACCTCTCTGTATGGTGACTAATATGTAAATAGTCATTCGATTCTATATAATGACATAGAAACCTTTAAATAGCTTTTGTGAAATGTCTCAGAAAAAAAATATGTTTTCCTCTCTTTTTGTGTATGCCCCAATTTGACCATAAATCTTACAGCAATATTTGGGCTTTTTGTTATTTTTTTTAAATATTGATTGAGGGAGTGGGAGAAAAATCCATTTATATAATAGACTAAACTCAATGGCTTTGTGGAGTTTACATTCCAGTATGGGCAATCAGACAATACAAATATAAACAAAATATATTTAATATGGCTGATTATAAGATGTGTTTATGGAAGAAATAAGGCAGAAAAGATAGATATTATTGGTTTATAAGTTGATCCTTCCTCACAGGAGGACACAGCTCCTTGACGGCAGGCTCTTGTTTTCCTCGTACATCTCAGAGCACCTAGTGAGCTTGAAGATACAACAAGCCCAACAACAAACACTGGGGGTGTGGGTATCTGGCTAAGTTCAGTTTTTCCCTTCAACCTGCTGTTACACTTTGATAGTGTAGAAATGTTACAGAAACATATTTCTTAGAAAAAAAGAGAGAGAGAGAAAGAACTTTCATTTCTCACTAGATAAGGTATAGTTTAGAAAACAAAAAAACAGTTTTGAGTGATACATTTTTCATTTTCATCACTGATCCAGTTGGCAGTTATGTGAAGGAAAGGGCGCATGCTGTTGAAAAGCACAGCTCACCCTGCGATTGCATTTGGAATCCCGCATTACTTTTTGCTTGCTTTGTTTCTGATAGCTTTCCTTTTCTGCAAGAGAAGAGCTACTTGGACCGGAGGGTTGTTTCAATTCATAAATATTGTTGTTCGGACGAGCCTTAAATGCCATTGAAAAACTTCCAGATCTGAAAGAAGAACCCCTTCTCTTTGTTGGGGTTTTCTCATTTCTATATGACTAACTTTGCATCATTTTCCTTTCATGTACGTTTGAAGTGATTGAAAATAGAGAACTTCTCTGATAGTTTAACTTATTTTTGATTTCAATGAAATACTGCACTTTAGGAATACACACTACAATGACAGTTCTCTTTTAAAGTTTGTTATGCAATTTATACTTCTGGCCTGGCACTGTACACTTGTTCTCTTGAATATTGCTATTATTCTTTTTTGCTCATCACATGTCATATTTTATATACAATCCTCAGACACTTTGAAGCTCAAGTGGTCATTAGCGGTGTAGTCTCTAGCTGTTCAAGACTGTTAAATAAAACTAGTATCTCCATCAAGAGTGTTTCTGACTTGCTTCCCTGTATCTGCAGGACTCCTGGCTTGGAATTGGCTGTGGAATGAATTCTGTGAGGCTGCTCTGATCCAGGAGCTGTATTTCCAAGTCTTATATCTTCTTATTTGTATGACACAAAATAAAGGTGAAATAATACTCATTTCTGGCAGAGGCTTGCCATTTTTTTTTTTTTATTTTCCATACACTTGGAATTGTAAGCACAGCACTTTTTGAAGCTGTTTCGCAGTTTTATGTCCTCAAAAGTGCCAGAACTGAGGTCAAATATGCAAGTCATGTAAACTTACTTGGTCTCAGAATCCTCTTTTGGAAATGAAAGGATTAGACTAGATAATTTCTGACATATTTTCCCCGAGTTGTAAAGAATGAAATGATGTTAGGTAAAGGTTTTATTTTAAAAAAGCACATGAGTAAAATGGTAATCTGACATGAGAGGGAAGAGTTTTCTTCCTCACGACCTACATTTTTATTTCTTTGCAATTAAAATACACGAAGCAATGCTTGTTGTCTTGTGAATATTGAGAGCAACCCCACCTTCACAATCAATCAGCGTCTCCATCCTATAATTTTATTAAGTTCTGGGTAGCTGAAACGTGTTAGACAAGACTTCGTGTTCAAAAGTTTATGTTAGCAGATTTAAAGGGCATCCTGATTGTCATAGTCAAAAACTGGCAGCATTTTAGGTGGGGATTCACTCCAGAATCAGAAACCAGAATGATCAAGACTAAAGCACACATCTGAATCTGCAAATTCTCATCCTTCCTAATGCAGTCCAGATTCTGAAGCCTGCAGAAGTGGATTCAACAGAGCTAATGAATCTGCTACAGCCTGGAAAATCTCCCTTCTTCCTTCAGGCCCTATCTTCTCCCTCCTTAAAAATTCTCTCAGCTGAACTATGATTAAAAATATTCTTTATCATCATGTGCACACCTTCCTATAACATTCAGAAGTTGAAGAGTTTTGCCAGTAATCATTCACCATGTCAAATTGACATGTTTTGTCAAAGGTCAGCTAGGACTAGCGAGTGTGAGTTTGTGCTGACGTCTTCTGGATTCTTTAAACCACCTGAACTGAGCAGTCTCCCAGTGGATCTCCTCGTCTCTGTGCTTATCCCACCTGAATGTCTGTCAACCTGAGTCAATGAGATAATGTTAGTGTTCTATGCAGATAACTCTTTGGATGTAAAAGCCAAAGACACGGCAAGGGCTGGCCAGACGCCTGAATAGTTGGATTTGAATTCTCTGTCTATCTCATCCCTTTGTGTTCTCCCAGGGCTCACACCACTCCTGGTTTTCAGCTGGTCATATAAAATGGAGGAAGTAATGCAGAAAAGACAGATATTATTGGTTAATATTATCATGTCTCTGCTTTGGACAGGGCTTTTGCATTTTGCTGTCCCTAATGCATGAAAATATTCTCGTATATGTGTCTGTGTATGTGCACACATGCAGCATGTATAATGCATATAAACACTTACATTATATACATGTATGTGTGTTGCAGCCCATGTAGCCTGTAGGAGGAGTGAGGGTTATAAGCTGTATAGCTCAACAATGGAACACCTGGGTGGAAAGGGTGTGGAGTGGGATTTAGCTCTCCTAACAAGCATGAGAGCTCGGGAGATGAGAACAGTGGTGAACTGGCAGTCTCTACACCTGTGGTGTTGAGCTGCACAAGATCAACTTTATATTAGGCTGGAGGAGGAGGCAGTCAAGGAGCATGCACATTCTATCACGGACCCGCTTACTCTGACTCTGTCTCCTCTCCTGCCTGCAGAACGCCAGCACGGTGTCTCTCTGCTGAAGATTACCAAGCTCTGCTAAGGACTAAGATCTATCTTTCTAAGAAGACTGCTGTATTCTAAGACTCACACTCTCTCTCTCCAGCTAAAGTAGATAGCCCTCAGAC
>CAUYRH010055353.1:0-14664 GCA_963574655.1 Perodicticus potto | reverse complement strand
TCATCAGAAGAGGAAACTTCATTGATTTTTTTAGTCCAGAATGTCCTTGGCAGTAAAACCTTCATCAAGCAAGTGGCAGTCAAACTCTTCATTACTAATGTTGTTCATGGTTTCTTGATGTTTCTTTGAAAAACTAAGAGAAGGAATTTAAAGAAATACTTCCAGCTTCTCACATAGGCAATTCTCCAGGAATTCTGAATCCCACTGTGTGTGTCCTCCGAGCAACAGTCGAAACGTTCTTAGACCATCAGGGCACCGCAGACCAGCTCCATGGAGAAGCCGGAAAGCTGCTGCCCACACAGAGCCGGAGCCTGAGCTGCACCCTTCAGCACCTGGCTCCCGCCTGCTGGAGACGGCGCTGGAGCAGCGACTTCAGGGACTGACCTTCACATTTTCAATGTCAATAGAAAATGGGTTATGGAAAAGCTGTATGTCCTGTTCATGGAGATGAAGCTCTTTAAATCTAAATTGGAACTCCTTTTGCAGCTCTTCCAGTGAATCCACACTGTTTTATTTGGGAATGCAACCAATGGTTTTTCCGCTAACAGATTTTACCGGCCCGGGATGAGTTGGCTGCTAAACAGGACAGGCAGCGGAGGCAAAAACACCCGGTGGGCCGGATAAATGTCCTCAGCGGGCCGCAGTTTGAGGACCCTTGCTGTAGAGTCACAGCTCACAGCAACCTCCAGCTCTTGGGCTTAGGCGATTCTCTTGCCTTAGCCTCCCAAGTAGCTGGGACTACAGGCGCTTGCCACAATGCCCGGCTATTTTTTGATGCAGTTCGGCTGGGGCCGGGTTTGAACCCGCCACCCTCGGTATATGAGGCCGGCACCCTACTGGCTGATGTGGGTAGGGTTTGGTAAAGTTACCAAATTTGCACTTCTTTGCGCACCCAAATTACATTTTAGAAGGGCTGTTTTGTATAATCCCAGGAAACCTGCTGAAGACTCTTCCATTCAGGAATTTCTGGCATCATTTTGCAACCTACCAGGAGTTGAAACCTTGGTCCCTGGTCCCTGTTGCCTCTTCTCTGTGTAATGATGAAATCACTGAAATGAGCAAATGATACAGTGTTTTGTTTCACGTGGTTCTAACTTTGCATGATTATTTCCAAGTAGTTTTATTTATTTCAACTATGGTCCAACAGGTTTACTTTGACAAAATGACGTTTTCCTTGCAGGAAACTTTAAAACTATGAATTCAGTGTCTTTAATAGAATAAGGCCCTTTAGATTATCTGTGTATTTTCTTTACTCTGCTTACTTTGGATTAATATGCTCCTTCCTCCCTTCCTCCCTCCTTGCCTCTCTCCCCCTCCTCCTCCTCCTTCTCCTCCTCCTTTTTCTTTTTTCTTCTTTCTTTTTTTGAGACAGAGTCTCATTCTGTCACCCTGGGTAGAGTGCTCCAGCATCATAGCTCACAGCAACCTCAAATTATTGGGCTTGAGCAATCCTCTGGCCCCAGCCTCCCTGAGTAGCTGGAATTACAGGCTCCCACTGAGACACCCAGCTTATTTTTCTATTTTTGACAAAGGTGGGGTCTCTCTCTTGCCCAGACTCATCCCAAACTCCTGAGCTCAAGCAGTCCACCCGCCTCTGCCTCTGCCTCCCAGAATGAGCCCCTGTACCCAGCCTTTTTCTAGTTTCTTAAGGTAGAAGTTTAGAACACTGATTTGAGTTTAGATCACTTTCTTCTATTGTAATTTGTAATGTAGCACTTAATCGTAAATAATTTCTTTGATTCGTTGGTTATTTAGAAGGTTTTTCTAAAAAATCAGTTTTAAAAAAACATTTGGAGTTTCTTCAGATACGTTTCATTTTTGGTTGCTGATTTAATACTATTCTGATCAGAGAGCATACTTTTTATGATGTTAATCTTCTTAAATTTGAATCTTATGCCACAAAATATATTTATTTTGAGGTTTATTTTATGCCACAGAATGGGAACATTCCATGTGTACTTGAAAAGAATTTGTATTCTGTTACAGGGTGGAATGTTCTGTGTGTTGGTGTAGTCAAATTGGTTGATTTTTTTTTTTTTTCAAGTTGTGTATATCCTTGTTTGTACTTGTTTTATTAATTACCAAAAGAAGAGTGTTAAAATCTTCAATGGTAATTTTAAAAATCACACTCAAATTTAATGGAAGTAGAGTGTTAGAATGTTGAGATGGTTGTAAGTTGTAAGGACTACATTTTTTAATTTTCATGGGGAGGGTGAGGGTAGTGTATTTGCTTCCTAGAATCTCACAGACTTGGCATTCTGGTACCAGTCCTCGTATTAATTACTTCAACACCCCTGAGCCTGTTTTCTTCTTTGGATAGAGAGATATAGACTTTTCAACATGATTTCTGTTGTATTCACTTATAGGATTTATTTTTATATGTTTTAAAACTTACAAGCTAGGACATCAAATATATATTTTAATATCTGGTCAGTTCCATCTGTGAACTTTTTTTTTTTGAGACAGAAGTCTCACTCGGAAGCAAATACACTACCCTCACCCTCCCCATGAAAATTAAAAAATGTAGTCCTTACAACTTACAACCATCTCAACATTCTAACACTCTACTTCCATTAAATTTGAGTGTGAGTGTTGAGTGCCTCGGTAGAGTACGGTGGCATCACAGCTCACAGCAACCTCCAACTCTTGGGCTTAAGTGATTCTCTTGCCTCAGCCTCCCAAGTAGCTGGGACCACAGGTGCCCGCCCCTACCCCCGGCTATTTTTGTTATTGTTGTTTTTGTTGTTGTTGCAGTTGTCATTGTTGTTCAGCTGGCCTGGGCTGGGTTTGAACCTGCCAGCCTCGGTGTATGTGGCCGGTGCTGTAACCACTGTGCTACAGGCGCCGAGCCCCATCTCTTAACCTTTTTTTTTTTTTTTTTTTGGTAGAGACGGAGTCTTACTTTATCACCCTCAGTAGAGTGCTGTAGCATCGCAGCTCACAGCAACCTCCAACTCTGGGCTTAGGCGATTCTCTTGTCTCAGCCTCCCGAGTAGCTGGGACTGCAGGTGCCTGCCACAACGCCCAGCTATTTTTTGTTGCAGTTTGTCTGGGGCTGGGTTTGAACCCATATGGCGCCGGCACCCTACCCACTGAACCACTGTAACTTTTTAAGAATGTTACCTGCGGCCTATGCCATGGACATCTGTTTGCATGTGTTTTCCTCTCCTCTTATTTTTTTATGCCTAGCTTTTAGCGACAGTCTCTGTAGAACCTCGATGAGTGCAGATTGCTTTGGTTATGTTATGGAAAGGTTTTATTTCTTGACATAATTTATTCACCTTGTATTAAAGAAAAATATAGAAGAGTGGTAAAGTAGATATACTTTGAACAACTATACTCTTATATTACTTCAGTGTTGAAACTCCACGTTTTTCCTTCCTTTCAGATAAACCAAGAAAACTGGTGTACAATAGAGCCATGCCCTGATGCAGCATCTCTTTTGCCCTCCAAGCCGAGCCCAGGTAAGCAGAGATTTTCTATCCTTTTTTAGAACTATGGCCCCACTCTAATATGAGATCATTTTATTTAGAAATCTGCCCTTCCTTAGCATTTACGCAATAATTCAGGGAAAGGGATGTACGTGATGTGGGTTTGTATGCACTTTGTCTCATGAAGATAAGCATATGCAGTTGCCTTACTTTCATTGTAGGAGTAGCAGCAAACTTCGTATGAGACTTTGTAATTTATTTGTGAACATATCTGTGCTGTACATATACATACGACATAGATTTTTCATCTGGTACAGCTATAAATACATTATTGAGGACTAAATCTATAGTTCAATTTTGTCTGCACATCAGAATTACCCAGGTGAGCAAGATTTAAAAAAATCCTGATGCTTGGGTCCTACCTGCAAAGATTCTGATTGAGTTGGGTGAGGTGTGACATGAGCATCAGAATCTTTATAAGCTCCTTTGGTTACCTTTCTCTGTAGCTCAGGTGGAGAGCCAGTACACTTTGGAAGCGTTGTCAGGAATTCAGTTTACAGAAGGTGGAGGAAGGTGCTCCTGAAGTCCTTGCTTGTTAGTGACACAGCACCTGACTTGTAGTTAGTTAGGATTCTCAACTTTTAACCCAGTTTCAGCTGCTAACTCAGTAACATAAGCCTGTCCCTGTAGCTGCTAAGTGAATACTAATAATTTGCATTCTGGGTTTTTCAGTCCCCTTAACGCCCAAAGCCTCTGTTTACCTTCCAAATTTTTACTAACCTGCTTTAAAAATTACTGAGTCCTTCTCATTTGCTGATTTTTTTTAGAAACAGTTTAGTTTCAGATACCCTGTAATAATATTACATTTTAAAACAAACTGTTTAAACACCCTGTCTTCAGAGAGTTTTCCTACTAATTCTCGGCTCTCTGAGTTAACTACAAAAGAAATATTGAAAATACACGAAAAGTGTTTTTCTGACTTTTTGAGGGCAGTTAAAGGATATTTCATGCTGAACTATCTTTAGGGTCTCCACATCTTGTAAGATTGATCCTGTTCACTGGTTTAACTGACACTTCCCCTTCCAGTCTTCTAGAATCGTTGTCTTAAAAGTATGCCCCTTACTATGTTCTGGTTCCTTGAACTGGAGCCTTTTCTAAAAGTAATTACTCCCAGCCACCCATGTGTTGAAACTTTCTGCCAAGTGAAGGTCAAATGAGGTTGTGTCCTAATTTGTATATTCAGAAGGAAAGATCTCCACACATTATATAGTTTAATGTACTCATATAGAAAGGTAATTTTGGAACTCTTGCACATTTTCTCTGGGGTATAACTTTAAATTTGTTAGACACCCCCACATCCTAAGCCCAAGCATAAACAATGTGGTCTTTTAGAGTAATTATTTTTAAACCTTAATTTTAAAAAATCCATTGTCTGGGTTATGCTACCAAATTTAAGATCTGAGATTTTGAATGAATTTAGGCAGACTTTTTTATGAATCCCACATACTTGTCTTATACACTTTTTCTTTCATTTTATGAACATTTTCTATAGAGAGCAACAGCATTAGACCAAGTAAAAGAATATGTTTTAAAATCACTTCCATGATGCTTTTGACTACTGAATAAATATGAAGATAGGATTATGATTAGCATGGTTTCACAAAAGCCCCGTGGATGTTGCTGGTATATTTTTCTACCCTTTCCCAGTTACAGTTTGTTTGCGTGTATGTCATTTTATACCCCTAAATGCTAGTTAGCATTTTAAAAAGCTAATATGTTCTGGTAGCCTTTCAAAAGCTAATACTCAGTGCATAAAAATTATAGACAGATTTATATATGGGTCGTGAAGCAAGAATGGCCCTACCTGTGTCCACCTTCAGGGTACTATCATTTGGATTCTTACTGAATAATACATTAAAGATTAATGAAGCCTTAACTTCATCAGGCACCTCTACCAACATAGCTTTGTGCTGAAGACCAGAGTTCTGGTTACTGTGTATACAAATTATCTACTGGTCACTACCTCTCTTTTAGGGGAAGTACTAATCATCCCATGTATCTGGTGTGGTCACAGACACGCGGGTTCAAATTATTTCTTTCCTGGGATCCTTATTCTAATAAGTAGTCAGGCTTCGATTTAAGCCAGGTTAGTCTGGCTTTCATACCAGTGTGCTTTTTGCTCTTGTTTACACTTTGATATGCTGCTCTATTTTATGCATTAGGAAGAGGACGTGTAGGAAGAAAGGGTTTTATAAATTTGGAAAATTTACAGAAGCAGGTGCGGCAGGGTGTAGAGTGGCTTTGCCTTCAAGGACTGCCCCCTGGTGGTGGTGCTGCTGCTACAGCGCCTTGTGGTTCTCCTCTCCCTTATTCCTTTTTTTCTGTAGTCTTCCCTCATGCCCACACCAACAGCCAGCATTATCTCACACAGCAGACTCTTCTTGTCCCAAACTTGGTTTGTGGTCCCTTGTAGTGCTAGCTCAGATCCATTTTCTGAGTGAGGTATTCCTACCAGGGCTGAATCTGGATCTTCCCCGTGAATTTTCCATTAGGATATCTTGAGCTGGTATGTTTTCCAGCCTGGAATTTGGATGTGGTCTGTGAGAATGCCAGCTGGACAGCTAACAGCTCAGCATAATTGCTGTGACAGCCCTTTCTTTTCTCAGCCAGCCCTCCTATTTTTCCCTCAACCACAGAATGGAGTTTTTGAATTTTCCAAGTGGGGGAAAGGGAAGGAATAGAAAGCTCTCACACACACTAATAGTACCTAACTTACTGCGTACTTTGTGAAATGAGTAGGGGAAACCTCCAAAACACCCTGATTCGTAGACTCCTAAAGGCAGGGCTAGTCCCACTGAACTGATGCACTCTGAAATAATTTGAATCAAAACTAAAATGGACTACAGCCTTTTTTTTTTTTTTTTAACTGAAAGATTTGCAGATTAATCCATGGGCCCTGCCTCACTTCCTGTGGTATTTTTTTTGTGTAATTCTATGTTGAAATTCTCTCTTAATATGTTCATTTCTACCACAAGACTGTGAACCACCATCCCCCACAAAACTTGAAACATCTGTTTTTGTTTATCCGGATACTTCCCACTGCCTACCCAGATGCCTAACTAGTAGAAAAGGTGATTTTATTGAGAAGTGATTCATGACTTACGTCAATACGATATTACCAGGGCAAGTAATTTATTGATTATCAATTAGTAATTAACAGTTAAATAAGAATGTCTCTTTATCTTTCAATACACACATACACAGAGCTACCATCCAAGTTTAGAATCTAAAAATCAAAGGCATTGGACGTTATCTAGTCTAATCTCTACTCTTCCCCTCTATATAGATATCTTTTCTATAATATCTTGATATAGTCATTGTTTTTTAAATTTGAGGTTAATATGGGGGGGTACAGACGATTTAGTTACGTAGGTTAAAGTCCGAGTTGTTGTTGTGGCCTTCACCCAGGAATTGTGTAGTGCACCTGGTAGGTGAGAGTTTACCCTTTCCTTTCCCTCTTTCCCGTAATTGATAGTCATTTGGTCTCTGCTCCAACCCTTCTGATAAGTTGATACTGTGTTCTGAGGCTGCCCAGCCCATTGCTGTGACACCTGTTGCAGTGAAAGTCTGTAGCTTACACGCCTTCATTTTTGCTGTGTCCCTGGAGCAGCACAGAGGGAATCTAAGACCATTTGTAGGCAGATTCTTTTCAAGTTTCTCTGCAAGCTGAATGTATCTCAGGTGTTTGCACTGTTGTGATTGCATCATTAGGTGCACATTCTTATTTGTCAGTGTTCAGATTTAAATATTATTTCCGAATAAGCCACAATCCTGTGGATATATTCTATACAGCACATAGTGACAGGATTGTACCCATCTTGGATTCCAGTGCACTATTAGCAGAGCCTAAAACAGTGCTTTTTTGTTTTGCCATCGCCTTGTATCGTCAGTTCCTCTTGATTGCTTCAGTGAAAACCCCCAGATAGGGTTCTCAGAAACTGCAGCTAGGTTCTCTCCTCTGCCCTGTCTCACTTACATGCATGGTAATAAAATGCTTACCAAAATGGAGATGCATCATTCTCATCTTCAAAATGTCTTGAAGGAGGTTGATACCTACCCACTAATTTATCTTTTGGATTCTTGGCTTCACCATTTGCAAATTTCTTTACCCCTGTTGTTACCAAGTCTGGCTCTTTTGCTTACAAAATTAATGGGAAAGAATAGGTCATACCTTGCTAATTTCAAGATCCTAAGGTTTTAGGATTCCTCAATGTACCAGTGTAATAGTTCTATCAGAGACCTTTCCCTTGGTTCACCAGTGTCCCCATTCTGGCTGTTGAACTGAAAACAGATTCTAGATGATATATTTTTGTACTTAGGCACATTATTTCCCCAACATGAGATCTTTTTAAAGTGGGAAAAGCTCGGCTCGGCGCCTGTGGTTCAGCGGGCTAAGGCGCCAGCCACGTACACCTGAGCTGGCGGGTTCAAATCCAGCGCGGGCCCACCAAACAACAATGACGGCTGCAACCAAAAAATGGCCAGGCGTTGTGGCAGGCGCCTGCAGTCCCAGCTACTTGAGAGGTGGAGGCAGGAGACTCGCTTGAGCCCAGGAATTGGAGGTTGCTGTGAGCTGTAATGCCACAGCACTCTTATCCAGGGTGACAGCTTGAGGCTCTGTCTCAAAAAAAAAAAAAAAAATTGTATAGAAGGGACGTTTCTCAAACTGATAAGAGACCATCTATAGCAAACCCACAGCCAATATTGTATTGAATGGAGTTAAATAGAAGCCATTTCCACTTAGATCAGGAACCAGGCAAGGTTGTCCATTGTCTCCTCTGCTCTTCAACATCGTAATGGAAGTTTTAGCCATTGCAATCAGGGAAGAAAAGGCAATCAAGGGTATCCACACAGGGTCAGAAGAGATCAAACTTTCACTCTTCGTAGATGATATGATTGTATATCTGGAAAACACCAGGGATTCTATCTTTTTTTTTTTTTTCTTTTTTGAGACAGAGCCTCAAGCTGTCACCCTGGGTAGAGTGCAGTGACATCACAGCTCACAGCAACCTCTTATTCCTGGGCTCAAGCGAGTCTCCTGCCTCCGCCTCCCAAGTAGCTGGGACCACAGGCGCCTGCCACAAAGGCCGGCCATGTTTTTGGTTGCAGTCATCATGGTTGCCTGGCAGGCCCGGGCTGGATTCGAACCCGCCAGCTCAGGTGTACGTGGCTGGCGCCCCAGCCCACCGAGCCACAGGCGCCGTGCCAACACCAGGGATTCTCTTACAAAACTTTTAGAAGTGATCAAGGAATACAGCAATGTCTCAGGTTACAAAATCAACACTCATAAATCTGTGGCCTTTCTGTATACCAACAACAGCCAAGCCGAAAAAACAGTCAAGGACTCTATTCCTTTCAGAGTAGTGCCAGAGAAGATAAAACATTTGGGAGTTTACCTAACAAAGGACATGAAAGATCTCTATAAAGAGAACTATGAAACTTTAAGAAAAGAAATAGCCGAAAATGTTAACAAATGGAAAAATATACCATGCTCATGGCTGGGAAGAATCAACATTGTTAAAATGTCTATACCACCCAAAGCAATATATAATTTTAATGCAATTCCTATCAAAGCTCCATTGTTATATTTTAATGATCTCGAAAAAATTATATTTCATTTTATATGGAATCAGAAAAAAACTCGAATAGCCAAGACATTACTCAGAAATAAAAACAAAGCAGGAGGAATCACACTATCAGACCTGAGATTTTAATATAAATTGATAGTGATCAAAACAGCATGGTACTGGCACAAAAACAGAAAGGTAGATGTTTGGAACAGAATAGAGAACCAAGAGACAAATCCAGCTACTTACCATTACTTGATCTTTGACAAGCCAATTAAAAACATTCAGTGGGGAAAAGACTACCTATTTAACAAATGGTGCTGGGTGAACTGGATGGCGACCTGTAGAAGACTAAAACTGGACCCACACCTCTCACCGTTAACTAGTAGACTCTCACTGGATTAAAGATTTAAACTTAAGACTATCAAAATATTAGAAGAAAGTGCAGGGAAAACTCTTGAAGGAATTGGCTTGGGTGAATATTGTATGAGGAGGACTCCCCAGGCAATTGAAGCAGTATCAAAAATACACTAAAGCCTGCACACTGTACCCCATGACTGAATTATTGTACACAGCTATGACTCAAGAAAAAAAAAAAAAAAAAATACACTACTGGGACCTGATCAAACCAAAAAGCTTCTGAACAACCAAGAACACAGTAAGTATAGCAAGCAGACATCCCTCAGAATGGGAGAAAATATTTGCAAGTTATGCCTCCAATAAAGGTTTAATAACCAGAATACACAGAGAACTCCAACGTATTACCAAGAAAGGAACAAGTGATTCTATCTCAGGGTGGGCAAAGGACTTGAAGAGAAACTTCCCAAAAGAAGACAGGTGCACAGCCTACAGACACATGAAAACATGCTCACCATCCTTAATCATCAGAGAAATGCAAATCAAAACTACTTTGAGGTATCACCTAACTCCAGTAAGATTAGCCCACATGACAAAATCCCAAAACCAGAGATGTTGGTATGGATGTGGAGAAAAGGGAACACTTCTACACTGCTGGTGGGAATGTACACTAATACGTTCCTTTGGGTAGGATGTTTGGAGAGTACTTCGAGATCTAAAAATAGACCTTCCATTCGACCCTATAATTCCTTTCCTAGGTATATGCCCAGAAGACAAAAAATCACAGTATAACAAAGACATCTGTACCAGAATGTTTATGGCAGCCCAATTCATAATTGCTAAGTCATGGAAGAAGTCCAAGTGCCCATCAACCCATGAATGGATTAATAAACTGTGGTACATGTATACCATGGAATACTATGCAGCATTAAAGAAAGAAAAATGGAGAATTTACCTCTTTTGTGTTTACATGGCTGGAGCTGGAACATATTCTTCTTAGCGAAGTATCTCAAGAGTGGAAGAAAAAGTATCCAATGTACTCAGCCCTACTATGAAGCTAATTTAAAGGTTTCATATGAAGGCTATAACCCAGCTATAGCACAAGAATGTGGGAAGGGAGGGGAGGGGGGATGTTGGGGTGGAGGGAGGGTAATTGGTGGGGCCACACCTATGGTGCATCTTAGAAGGATATAGGCAAAACTTACTAAATGCAGAGTACAAAAATCTTCATATAATAACTAAGAAAATGCCATGAAAGGTATGCTAAACAGTTTGATGAAAATATTTCAGATTGTATATGAAACCAGCACATTGTATCCCTTGATTGCACTAATGTACAGAGCTATGATTTAATAAAAAAAAAAAAAAAGAAAAATAAAAAGAAAAAAAAAACAAAAGTGAAGACGGTAGTAAGACTTTCTCAGAGAAACAGAAACTTAGAAATATTCTTACCATACAACATAGCAATGTTACCTTTAAGTATTTACCTGGTTTGAAAGTTACACAAAATATTTTGTGAATATTTATAGCAAAGTTATTTATAAAAGCCCCAAACAAGAAGTAACTAACATGTTCTTTAATAGTTGGATATAAAAAAAAATTGTAGTATGTCTAGACAATGGTATGTTATTCAACAGTTAAATGCACCAACGAGCTACAGAATGACATGAGTGAATCTCTAAGGCATATTGCTAAGTGAAAATATATAGTTTGCGAAGTCTAGATAGTTATGATTCCAAGAATATGGACATTCTGGAAAAGACAAAGCTAGAAAGATGGTGTAATGATCAATAGTTACCAGGGTTTCAGATGAGGATGAAGGAGGAGGGTTAATAGGAAAAGCCCAAAAGATTTTTCTTTAGAGTAGTGAAATTATTCTGTGTGGTATTGTAATGATGAACACAGCACAACATGCAGTTGTCCAACCTCACAGAACATTACAACATAAGGAGTAAACTCCCAGAAATTTATAGCATAAAGAGTAAACCTTCATATATTCAAATTGGTGAAGAAACAATTTAGGCTATCAGAGGATCCTGGATAGAATGAGTAATGTCTTAAATTACTTGTCACAAATACATGAAACAACCTCACTAGAGTGGGGAGGAATGAGGGCTCACTTCAATAACTTTGGATATGAATAGAAAAAATGATATTGGATAAAAACTAAGGATATCTGAATAAAGAAGAAACAGTTAATCATGCATTGACATTACTTTGTTAATTGTAACAATGTATCATAGTAATATAAGAAAAGTCTTACTTCATTGCTGTTAAGTTTTACGATGAACCTGATGTTTTCTTATACCTAGTTCCTTAAAAATCCTAAGAGAGAATTGACACATTTAAGCACAAAAGATAAGTCTTCTTTCTAATCATTTTTGTTAGCCACTATCACAAAGCATTGAATTATTTAACCAACTTATTTGCCTGCTGACAATAGCTTCTTTTCAGAAGCACATCAGTTAAATAAAGATAGATAATGCCCTGAAGATTTTCTTTTGATAATAATAGCACTTTATACTGGTGTGATGTTTGAAATACCCGAAGTGCTTTTACATTTCTTTATTAAATTACAAAAAGAATATCAAAAAGTCAGCAATTTTCTAAACTGTTTCCATTTATGTGATAATCCTTTCACATTATCTCTTACAGCAAATGTTTTCCCAGAGTGGATGTTGTGTTGTGCTTCTCATATTATTCCTTCAGGGTAAAGGTGCTTTTTTCCCAGGTCCTGGGAATATTTAGTGCTAGTAGTTGAAAGGAAAAGCATTCTGCAAAAGTAGGTTTCCTTCATAGGATGCCTCCTCTGATGGCCGTTTGCATCCCATTTATTGATCCATTTGGAATTAAAAATTTCAGGCTGTTTTCTCAATAAACTCTGAAGTTCCCAACCCAATTCCAGTAATCCTTGTAGAATTTTCTAAGGCTTACCCGTGCAACTGAATCTTAGTTCAACATCTTTGTTCTTCCACTTCTTCCCTCACAGCCTAAGCGTTGTTACACAGTGAACTCTCCAGACAACCTTCTCCATCTCTGCCTTGTAGTCTGTTATCTGGGAAAATCGTCTTCAAGTTCAGAATGTCAGGCAGCTGTCCTGATTATTCAGTTTGTGCAGAAATACAAACATCCCAAGGTAAGTATAAATGGACCGATGGGTAGTGAGAAGAAATAACGTAGATGATTGGTTGAGAACATGAAAAGTAATATTTGGACATTATGTCTAGATCTGTGGAAGAAACATGTTTGGATCAGGTTGTGTAGATATTTGTATTGCATTATTTGTTTTCTGTTCTTTCTTGTCTGTTTGTTTGTTTGTGTTTTTAGAGACAGAGGCTCATTTCATTGCCCTCGGTAGAGTGCTGTGGCATCACAGCTCACAGCAACCTCAAACCCGTGGGCTCAAGCGATTCTCTTGCAGCAGCCTCCCAAGTAGCTGGGACTACAGGCACTGCCACAACGCCCAGCTATTTTTCTGTTGCACTCTTTTTGAAACAAGCTCAAAGTGCTTGTATGTAGCAGACCTAGTATCAACGATGGAGGGCATCGTGATTGGCAGCATAATCTGCCATTCAAAAAGCTGATCTAGTTACGGTTGCTGCTTAGCACCTAATGCCCGAGAAAAAGACACCTTTGATATGGCACCATTTTTCCAGCTACTTAAAAATATGATTATATTGTGTACTGACAATCTAGATTTGTCATTATTGTAAGATATCTGCCTTTCCTGTGTGAATGCATTAGCCGGCACTAATACACATCCAAGGATTTACCGAATGCTTGAACCACTGTTCTAGTGTTCTAAAGACTATTCTTTAGACCAAAAGAGACACTTTATACCAAAGGATATTATGGCAGAAGGGATATGATTACGAGATTCATAAATACAGTTATACTGTGTACTGCACTGCTGGAGATGCACAGTAAATAAAAGGAGACAGCAAGTTGTCAAGAGTAATTAACCCTGGTCATCAAGGGAATGCAGGCTGCCATTACCCTATTGACCCAGGGAGCTTTATTTTAAAAATGGTCCTATATCTCCCAGTCTGCTTTGCTATAAATTAGTGCCATTTATACCTATGTCTCTAGAGATTCAATTCTGTTCTGCCTTTGTGTTAATATCACATTTCGTCTTTTATTATAATTTTTAATAACCTTTGATTTTTACTGGAATATATTCTATGTATGGTTCCTTTTAAAACTTGTCCTGGATTTTCTTAACCATTTTTTATTTCATATAATTTTAGAATTTATTGGTAGATATTCACAATAAATCTTGGCTGAATTTTAGTGTGATTGGATTGAGTATAAACTTATTTTCAAAATAATCAGTGTCTTTAAATTGTCTTCAGATAATTAATATTATGCTTTTCCATTCATTTACTAAATTTATATGTTACAACTTTATCTGTAGAGACCCATCTTGTTAGATTCACTTCTAGTCCTTTGATATATTTATAAATGATATCTTTCTCCCAAAAATTCACATCACTGGTATATATAAATAAACTTTTTTTTTCAACTTAAACTTGAATTTACTTCCAAAATTATAATTTCATCTTTGGCTCTTCTGAACACAGAATTTGTCTGTGAAAGGTGACAGTCATATTTCATATTCCAATTCTTATGAAATTTATTATTCTTATTTTGACTAAGAAAGAAATAAATTTTTGAAATTATTGACTCAAAGTTGAGACAGTGTTAATGGTGGAAATTAGTTCTACAATTAAGTAATCAAGGTGTGCGTGGATGGTGATACCCATTCTTGTATGGGTACCTGCCATAAAATGATTGGTAGCTGACTA
This sequence comes from Perodicticus potto, assembly GCA_963574655.1. Classification (NCBI taxonomy): domain Eukaryota; kingdom Metazoa; phylum Chordata; class Mammalia; order Primates; family Lorisidae; genus Perodicticus; species Perodicticus potto. Next base: position 444 of record CAUYRH010055353.1, on the reverse strand, counting down.
CCGTACCACTCAGTTGGTTGAAAAATAGAAGTGACAAGAAGTCCTCCCTATAGGCAGAGTTTCAGGTGGTACATCTGCTTTTACTTTTGTGTAGTATACATAGAGTGTTAATCTGGTCAATTTGATAAGAATGCCTGGAATGAACAATAATGTAATATGAGAAAAAAGGAGTTCTGAGGTAGAGACAAGTGATTGATATTCATCATATTTGAATACCCATAGTAGAGTACTTCAACACAGCACTGGTATTAAACAATCAATTATATATTAAAAAAAATCCAGGCAAGTTTTTTTCTTTTCTTTTTTTTTTTTTTTTTGAGACAGAGCCTCAAGCTGTCACCCTGGATAGAGTGCTGTGACATCACAGCTCACAGCAACCTCCAATTCCTGGGCTCAAGCGAGTCTCCTGCCTCTGCCTCCCAGATAGCTGGGACTACAGGCACC
>CAUYRH010055351.1:0-14583 GCA_963574655.1 Perodicticus potto | reverse complement strand
TTGTGTGCAAAACAAATTAATTGGATCTGATTTGCTCAGAGTGTTGTTCAATAACGTATTATTGATAACACATTTCTCCATGTTTGCACTCAAGGTTAATATAGCAAATGAAATTTAAGAAGGAAATGGAAGAATTCAGATCCATCTATTGCATATTATTTTGGGAAAGATGAATCCTTTACATGGCATTGTCTTTCAAAGGAATTTGTCTTTTCCTTTACTTAAAAAAAAGAAATGCCTTGGCCACCCCTTCCCATCTACCATATTCTTTCAGCCTTTCGTCTCCATCATCTGTGTGTTCTTTGGGGACCAGTAATTGACCACACCTTGATGGTAAGGCAGCATGTATCATCGAGCCTTATGATTCCTCCTGTGAACTTGAGCTTCAGGAAACATGAGTAAAGGTATATATGCATGTATATAGTTGTTTAAGTATTCTAGCAAGAAAAACATATTTATTTTGGCACAGGGGAAGTCTGCTTACACTGCTGAAGGATTTGAAGCTAGTGAAAAGTTCTTAGTCTCTAAGAGTGGACCCGACGTGACATAAAAGATCATTCGTTCAGCAAACTGCTCCTGAGCAACTCTGGCGTGCGCACAGACTAAACATACCAGTGAAGCAGGCAGACCTGATGAAGTTTATTGTACAGGGAAGGCCAGTTTTTCTCCTTTAATTCTGGGTAGTGAAAAGATAGGGGATGGGTACTGTACTGCCACAGGTTTATAGGAACTAAGGGGTTTCTCACACAAAATGTTGGGGGAAACTAGGAATAACTTACTGGGAAACTTAATTTATTTGCTTAAACAGAAGGTGTAGAAACTTTCTGTTTTGATCTGCCAAGGATTTCGTCTCAGAACTGTTGCACAAGTGGAGGTTGTATCTGGTAAAACACCAAACAAGACAGATAAACATCTAAATTTCTAATGTGTTCAATGGGTTTCAATTCTGAAAAAGATATGAATTAAGATTTTAATTAATGAAAAAAAAAAAAATCTTAGTTGGGCAGCGCCTGTGGCTCAGTGAGTAGGGCGCCGGTCTCATATACCGAGGGTGGCAGGTTCAAAACCAGCCCTAGCCCAACTGCAACAAAAAAATAGCCGGGCATTGTGGTGGGCGCCTGTAGTCCCAGCTACTCAGGAGAATCACCTAAGCCCAAGAGCTGAAGGTTGCTGTCAGCTGTGATGCCATGGCATTCTACTGAGAGCGATAAAGTCAGACTCTGTCTCTAATAAAAAAAAAAAAATCTTCGTTCATACTTCAATTTAAACTGATTAGGGCTGGGAGCAATGCCTGTAATCCTACCACTTGGGAGGCCAAGGAAGGAGGATTACTTGAGGCTGGGAGTTCAAGGCCAGCCTGGGCAACACAGAGAGACCATGTCTTTCCAAAAAGTTTAAAAATTAGCTGAGCATAGTGGTGTTTAGCTGCAGTTCCAGGATCACTTGAGCCTAGGAGTTCGAGGCTACCCTAAGCTGTGATAAAGCCACTATGCTCTAACCTGAATGACAGAACAAGACCCTGTTTCAAAACCAAAAAGTCTTTAAAAAGTATCAGAGTCCTCCATTAGTCTATCATCCCATCTACCTTTTTTATATCCACTGTGTTTGACACATAACAGCATTCAAATATAAATAGAGGGGGGGAAAATCCTGCACCAAAGAGCTATTCAACAATATGAAACAAGCTGGACATGGTCGCTCACGCTTTTAATCCTAACACTCTGGGAGATCAAGGTGGGTGGATTGCAAGGAGCTCAGGAGATCAGCCTGAGCAAAGCAAGACCTTGTCTCTATAAAATAGAAAAATTAGCCAGGCATTGTGGCAGGAGCCTGTAGTCTCTGCTATCTGGGAAGGCTAAGACAAGAGGATTGCTTGAGTCCATGAGCTTGAGGTTGCTATGGGCTATGATGCCACAGCACTCAACCCTAGGGTGACTGAGTGAGACTCTGTCTCAAAAAAAAACAAAACAAAACAAAAAAAACAATTTCCATAGGGATTGACCAGACATTATGAACCAAACATGGAAATTCGTGTACACCAAGGGGTACAAAAATCTTACCCTCTGCAAGATACATCTTAGGTGGCAACTGTTGAGATCATCATGCTATACCTTCCTCTCCTTTTCTAAAACATCATAACATTTCACTACCAAATAAAGGTCGTTAACAATATTATAAGGGGCATATAAGAATAATGACAATGCAGCCTCCATTCAAGTACAATTAATGTTGGGAAGCCCTGACATTTTGAGTTTATGTCCTGATTCTCTTTTCTTCTGGGCCTTGGTCATGTGACAAGGGATGATGGAACAAGAAACCTAGAATGTAGACTTGTGATGCTGAAATGAAATTAAAGGACCCAGGGACACAAGCATTATTTCTTATTATTCTGAAAACAGAGGAATCTTTAGCACTTACAAAGGTGCTGCCTTCCGTGACCAAAACATGATTCCAGTATGCTGCTATGAGGAGATTTATAAGAACTGTCGAAAAAATTAGAATAGTCAAAAGAAAATGAGTGTTCCCTATAAGGGAAACAAATTATAAAAGAGATACAGAAAAGAATAATCAGCATCATGAGAGCTCTAGAAGCTTAGAATTTATAAAATTTGACATGAGAGGAAAAGGCATCTGTGACAGTATGTGAAAAAAAGACTAAATATAACTTAATATGAATATTAAGTAAAACAGTCTACATGAAATGCTTAGCACAGAGCCAGGAATACAGTAAACAATGAATCAATCAATGGTAGTTCTATTATTAAAGTGTGAAACATGGAATAAACTACTTTACTGAGGTAGTTACTATTAGTGGAAGCAAAAGCAAAAACTTGTCAGTGGTACTGGAGATTAGAGTACTAGAGGCATATAGCTAAGCTCTCCCAAATACATAATTCTAGAATTCTATTCTAATACACCCAATCCTAAGATTCTAGAATCCTGCCGTAACATAGCTACAATTATATTGTCATAAATCACTATTTTAGAACCAAACCTGTTCATTCGTTTACAGTAAGGACTTCTTGGTCCTGCAGAAGATAATCTATATCTTGGTCTTGCAGGAGAGGCTGGACCACTATAAAATATGTTGCGCTTTCTCTGATGACGAGGTTCTAAAAAAAGAAACGTTTATGAGACATATGTATGATTATTTTGAAGATTATTTTGCTTTTCATCTAAATACAAAGGTACTTGCTTTCCATGTAAGTACTAGTAAATATCTACTATAGAATATTTTGCTGTTCATGTTTTAAATCATCATGTCTAAAAGGTTGCTGTTGAAAATATATATGAGACAGACACCAACCAACCAAAATATACACTGGCCATAAACAACCATTGTGATTGTATAGATGCATTACAGGTAATTAATGGGCCTGCATGTAAGTGCTTACAAGTATCAAAGGATAATGTTAACATAAATCAAAAGCAGCCTTATCTACATAAACTGACAAAATAAATTAAGTAGAAAGCTGGACAATCTAAAATAAAGACAGACATAAAATTTCAAAATAGCCCAATTATGTTTTGCTCAAGGCTAACATTTAACTTTGGAGAAATTATTTCTTGTAAACTTAGGATAGGTTAAGACAACAGTCATGAGTAGTCAGCAAAATGAACATATGAAAAATACCAAAAAACAAAATATCAGGGAGAACAGTAAAGATAAAACTAAAACCTATCTTCTCCTGGAAAAAAATATGTGTAGAACTAACTTACTTTCCGATGGAGCCTGGTAGTAAACAGTAGCCTTTCTCTGTCTAAGATAATAGCGTTTCTGATTATCTTCTTCTCCATCTTCTTCATCTTCATCATCATCATCTTCATCTTCTTCATCATCTTCATCTTCATCATCATCTTCATCATCATCTTCATCTTCACCGTCATCTTCATCTTCTTGGTCTTCGCCCTCTTCAGATGATTCTACAATTAAGAAATACTTTCAGAAGGATACTCAGGAAATGTTCACAATTTTTAACATAGAAGAGTCGGGAAAGAAGAGATCCTCTCCTTTTAAATTTTATCTACTCCTAAATTATTCATAGAAAGAACTTACAATTCTTTTGCATCATTAAACAAAGACTTTTTAAAACGAGGTAAAAAAACTATAGAATTCAAAACTAGAGGGAGGAAAAAAAGGAAATAGAGAAACAAGTTTTAAGGCTACTGTTAGCAAGTACCAAACTAAAGTTTATAGCATTCCTGAAAATTTCATTAGCATAGGCAATTATACTTAAGCTTAAAAAATAATGTGACATGTTAACAAGTTTTAAAATCTCACTTAACTATTGTCTTTTAAACTTAAGTTTGACATTCTATCCAGACTTACTGGCTGTCATTGAGTTAATGGGCCACTTAACACAACCTACTTATGATAGTAGTAAAACACCCTCTCCAAAGCATTTTAAATACATTTTAGAAAACTAGTTTTCACTCAAGAAAGTTCTAATAGATTTTGATAATAAGTCCTAAATGGAATACAAAACTTAGCTTTAATCATATTTTAACTAAAATAGAGAGATACACAATGTGTTGTCCATATTAAACGTACACACATAGAAGGAAACCAATGTTACTTACTTTAGAATTGTTGATTTGTCATTATTACTTTCCCAAAACAAAACATACCATCCTTTTAAGCTCTTCCCTGCCCCCACTTTTTCTTTTAAATTCTTACCAATCCTTTGCTCTCTCACAAACTACCATAAATATCACAACTTTTAAATAAACAGGCTATCTCCTGCTAAATAAAAAGTTCTTAAACCCAGAAGACAGAACAAGAGAAAAGACTAACCCACACTGCCTTCTTGATTATCAGTTGTTTCTTCATCAGTTCTTTGAATATCTTTTTGTTTTCCTCTTGTGTACATATTAAGATTGCCCTACAAATGTTTAAATAAAAGTCATTAACATTTAATATCTATTTATTAAAAAATTCAGTAGGATCCTCCAATTTTGCTTACAATGGGATTTAAGCTATAAACTTGCATAATTCTAGCAGTAATTAGTGACTGATCAAACAAATAATGGACAAAGTGATGAATAATTTAACCAAAAATGGATTAGGTGCTATAGAAAAAGATTACTCTGAAGATTATTAAATTATTCTCTTAATGGAAAAATATATTTACTTCTTCTGTTTCATTAAACACTCCCAAGTCTTCAAGTTCTCTCATTCGCTGTCTACGCATTTTCTTCATGTCATCCATTTTCTGAAGTACAGCTTCAGCAGTGCTTTAAAAAAAATATATAAGCTAAAATTGTAAAAGAGCAGCAGATTTTCTTGTATTAGAATCTCTAAGTGCTAGAGCTTTAAATATTTCTATAAGAAGCATTTACTGGCATAAAAATATTAAAAAATTTATTTCCAAGAATTTAAAAACATAAAAGTATTACAAACACCTCTAATAATTCAGCTTTATGCTTTACATATATTGAATGCATTAGATATTCAGGCTGATAAATTCGTGATCCCTCGCCAACAAAAGAGTTTCTGACAGATAAATTATCTTGCTCTAAGGCACTTTTACTTACTTTGTTATAAGTTTGTCAAACAGCACAGACTGGTTCACAGTGTTATAACGACTTCTGATCCTACAACTGCGACGCACTTCAACATCGCCATTTTCTTCATGTAAATGGTTTGTAGTTTGAACAATGTTTCCAGTTCTCAATGACTGAGTAACTGGAATCACTTTGTCTTCATAGGTACGTACATAAAAATAAAAAGATTTGAAATAATAGTGTTTATGAAACAATTCTAAAATAAACAACTGAAAAGTTAGTTTCATGTAACAAAATTATGTTACCTTTCTTAAAGGGTATCTTCTTTAAGTTACCTTAAACTTACCTTTCTTAAAAACATTACAATACAAAAATATTATGACATATGCCTACCATATGATCCAGCTCTTCCACTCCCAACAGAAAAGATATGCAATAAAAACACTTATACACAAATGTTCAAAGCAGCTTTATGATAGCCCCCAACTAAATCAAATCCATCAAAAGATGAACAGAGAAACAAACTGTGGTATATGCATATAATAGAATACTACTTAGTAACAAAAAGCAATAACATAAATGATGTTCAAAATAATTAAGCTAAGTAAAAAGAAGCTACACTAAAAAGAATGCATATTGTATGATTCCATTTCCATGAACTATAGATAATACAAATAAATTTATGGTGACAGAAAACAGATTTCAAAATAAAGGGGCATGGCTATGTTCTAATGAAACTATTTTATCAATAGTCTGTGAGGGTGTGGGGGTGAGTGTGACAGCAAGGAGAAGGAGCTGGAAGGGCTAGGAGAGATTACATAAAGGAATGTGAGAAAACTTTTGAGGGCAATGATCTCACAGTATTCAATTATGTCAAAACATAACAAATTCTACACTTTAAATATGCACAGTTTATTCTGCATACCTCAATAAACATGTGAACAAAGTATTAGTTACATGTTGTAAAAATCTGAAATCCTCATTACATACCTTCTTTGCGCTCTTCTTTTTTGTTATCAGCCTGTTGCCTGGCCAACTGCCTATATGAAAAAATATATTAAATAACTTTTTAAAAATTGAATGTAACAATCACTCTCACCTTTTGGCTGAGATCAAGGCTAAAATTGATGTAACTTTATTTTTTTTTTTTTTTTTGAGACAGAGCCTTAAGCTGTCACCCTGGGTAGAGTACCATGGCATCACAGCTCACAGCAACCTCCAACTCCTGGGCTCAACTGATTCTCCTGCCTCCACCTCCAAGTAGCTGGGACTATAGGCGTCTGCCACAATGCCCAGCTATTTTTTGTTTGCAGCCATCACTGTTGTTTGGGACACCTGGGCTGGATTCGAACCTGCCAGCTCAGGTGTATGTGGCTGCCTTAGCTGCTTGAGCCACAGGTGCCGGGCCTGATGTAACTTTAAAACTTATAGTTCATAATAGTATGAACTATGAAAGAAAAAGTTAAATCAGCCTGGAGAGTAAATAGTCAAGATACCCCCAAAAAGCTTGAGAATATTTATGCTTATATAAGTTACAGTTAAAGTCTAAGAACCCTGTTTTGTAGTTCAATGATATATGTACTAACTCTTAAATAAACAGAATTAATCAAATCAAAGTATCTTATTTGAAACAAGAAATTAAATCCTTAACCTAAGTATTTAAGTATAGTTGAACTAAGTAAGCACTGAACAAAAACAAGACAAATTTTCCCCCATAACGATAAAGTGGTCCCATATCCCTGAGGAATTTGTAACTATAACATAATCAGATCTAATGCCCCTTAATGATAAGTTAACTGCTTTTTACGAACATTTTTGGCTATAATCTTTATGTGACATGCATTATTATTCACATGTAACAAGGTCCCATTTATGAATCAGATATCCCACTTACAAACTACCATACAGTCTGCTGAGTTGGAAAGAACATTTTCCAAGCCTTAAAATAAAGTACCTCTCCACCTTTTTCCCAAAAAATCCACTGTGCAAACAAAACAGTATGTTTCATTAATTTATTTTTAGTGACTCCGTTTTCCATATTTGGACAAGCTGTTATCTGTTAATCAGCTATGTATCAAACTACTTGCAAGTGGCCTGGTTTATATGTGGAATTTCAAATAAAATAAAATAAAACCATTTTATTCAGAAGAGATTAACTCATATAGTCTTATAACAAAGTAAGTCTTCATTAATTTTGCTATCTCTTTTGGAACATAAGTATGATCCAAGAAGAAAATAAAAACTTTTGAGCAGTCCATCTACAGGTCAAGCTTAATTCATTCATAGGCTCATAGACTTTTTTCATGAAGAAGCTCCTCCCTCCGTACCATGTAGGTACAAACCAGGCCCTCTTAGATGCTAGGTACACAATAATTAAGGCAGTATTTTTCTTTTTATGTATTTATTTTGGTGGAACAGAGTCTTACTCTGTTGCCCCCGCAACCCCCCAGAGTGCCAGGGCATCATAGCTCACAGCAGCCTCAAACTCTGGGCTCAAGCAATGCTCTTGCCTCAGCCTCCTGAGTAGCTGGAACTACAGGTGCCTGCCAAAATGCCCAGCTAACTGTTCTATTTTTAGTAAAAAGGGGTTCTCATCTCACTCTTGCTCAGTCTGGTTTCAAATTCCTGAACTCAAGCATTTCACCCACTTCAGGCTCCCAGAGTGCAGGCGTGAGCCACTGCACTTGGACTAAAGCAGTATTTCCTTTTCTTTTCTTTCCTTCCTTCCTTCCTCCTTTCTTTCTTTTGTTTTGTCTGCTGGAGAAGGGAAGTAGAGGGAAGCACTTTTATCCTTGGTAAACTTTTTCCTTAAAATGTTAGATAGTAAATATTTTAGGCTTGTGAGCCACACAATCTCTGTCACAACTATCTGACATAGTAAGGGGGAAAGTAGCTATACAAAGACAAAACGAATGGGCATGGCTGTGTTCCAATGAAGCTATTTACAAAAACAGGTAGCTGGACTTTGTCAACCTGTGATTCTGATGAAAGCTAAATATCTTTTCTCCCTTGAACACTGCGTAAACTTTACAGATGTTTAAACATAACTTCAGAGGTTTTGTGCCCCACCCCAAAGTCAACCCATAATCACTGGATGCTAGTTAAGAACACCAGAATCCATGAAGTATACCTACAGATCATGCTCTTATGGCAAGTTACTCAAATCTTTCTGTATTTTTCTAAATATCTTTGATCCTCTGAGCCCCAAACAGATTGAAAACAAAAGGTAAAACAGAATAGGAAAGAAGTAAAGGGATTACTACACTCAGGCATATGGACAACAATGAAAAGGTTAAGAAACCGGAGAAGTACATAAGGCACAACTCAAAAATACTGTAGCTATTTTATAGAAGCCTTATACAATAGGGATATTACCCCTTTGTAAAATAATAAACAGCACTTTTAATAATGATTTGAATGCCGGGAGATGATTTTTATATTGGAACTCTTCTCCATGGAAGACATGAAAATGGCCAATAATTACATAAAACAAAACTCAACAATATTAGTCACCAGGGAAAGGCAAATCAAGAACCAAATGAGATAACACCCATAATAGGGCTCAGCGCCTGTAGCACAGTGGTTACAGCACCAGCCACATACACCGAGGCTGGCGGGTTTGAACCTGGCCCTGGTCAGCTAAACAACAGTGACAAGTACAACAAAAAATAGCTGAGCATTGTGGTGAGCACCTGTAGTCCCAGCTACTTGGGAGGCTGAGGCAAGAGAATTGCTTAAGTCCAAGAGTTGGAGGTTGCTATGAGCTGTGATGTCATGGCACTCTACTGAGGGCGACATAGTGAGACTGTCTCAAAAATAGATAAATAAAAAATTAAAAACCCCAAATGGCTAACACCAAAAATATTATAACAAATGTTGGTGAGGATTTGGAGAATCTTGAATCCTCATACATTTCTGGTGAGAATGTAAAATGGCATAGCCTTTTTGTAAAACAGTTTGGCAGGTCCTCAAAAACCCAGTGTTAGTATTTGATTCAACAATTCCACTTGTAAATGCCCAAAAGAATTGTGTTCACATAAAAATTTGCATACACATTCTCATATCATTATTTGTAATAGCCAAAAAGTGGAAATAATTCAGATGATGCATAAAAAAAACATGGTATATCTATACTATGGAATCTTATTCAACAATAAAAAGAACTAAGTACTAATAGATATCACAATATGAATGAACCTTACAAACATTACACCAAGTGAAAGATACAAAAAGCTATACAGAAGCCTGATACAAAAGATGATATATTGTATGACTCCATTTGTATGATAAATCTAGAAGAGTCAGATCCATGCAGCAAAAAGATTACTGCTTCCCAAGGGGAAAACAGGGAGAATTTTTTGGAGGGGATTGATAAAAATGTTCTGAAATTAAATGGTAATGATGGTTGTGCTAAAGCTAAATGCTAAAGCTTCTGAACCGCATGCTTTAAAATTATGAATTTTATGGCATATGAATTACATCTCAATAAAGCTTTTATTAAGAAAAAAATAATTAAAAATATAAAAATTACAGTGGCTCACACCTGTAACACTAGCGCTCTGGGAGGCCAAGGCAGGTGGCTTGCCTGAGCTCACAGGTTTGAGACCAGGCTGAGCAAGAGTGAGATCTCACCTCTAAAAATTAGGCAGGAGTTGTGGCAGGCACCTATAGTCCCAGCTACTCGGGAGGCTGAGGCAAGAGAATCGCTTAAACCCAAGAGTTTGAGATTGTTGTGAGCTATGATGCCATGGCACTCTACCAAGGGTGACAAGTGAGACTCTGTCTCAAAAATAAATAAATAAATATTAAATATACTTTAGGAGGAATCTAGTTAAAAATATCAAATCATTCATCTTTAACACCAGATCAAAAAGCATCTATTTTAATACACTTCCTTAATACCTTTCTAGTATAAAGCCCAGGACAATGTTTCACAAACTTGAATAACGTACAGACCCTTTTAAAGTTAAAAACTTTATCTGTCAAGTGTAGAACATAAATGTCTTAACACAATAATCAAGTAAATGAGGCAAAAAGCTATGTTGATTGGTTTGATGTAAGCACGTCAGATTGTATAAAAAAATCAATACACTATACCCACATATGCATAAATGTATTCATGATCTATGTGTATATGACCTAATAAAAAAAAAAAGTTAAAAACTTTGAGGATTTCCAATATTAAATTTTTTGTATGACTATGTAAAGCCGAATTAGATGTAAGTTCATTTGTAAATTTTATACAAATACAGAAAAACTATTATATAAAACCAACATAAAAGGGCGGCTCAAAGGAGTAGGGTGCTGACCCCATATGCTGGAGGTGGCGGGTTCAAACCCAGCCCCGGCCAAAAGAATTGCAAAGAAAAAAAAAACACCCAACAAAAAATATTAACATGAGGTTGTGCTAAAAGGAAACAGCCATTTGTCATGTGATTGTGGTATTGACCGCTGTCAGTTTCTCGAGTTTGACATATTATGTATTATGTTTCTTACATACTGTTATGTGTTATGACTTAACTCATCCCCCATTTCATTTTACATCGTATGGCCTTCTTTGGAAGTGTATGTACCATTTATGTATTAAGTTCAGACTCTGTTCTTATCTCGTTAACCTGAGATAACTAGAGCACTACTACCTGGTGCCAAATCAACTGTAAATACAAACGTACAGCCTGAAATTTTATTGCAATTTTGTGTTAGGTAGGAATTTACATAACTCAGAATGTTTATTTTTTCAGATCATGGAAGATAACTTAAAAATTCTCATAGAGAATTCATAGATCACTCCCTCACCCTCCCAAGAATAAAATTGAAGACCTTGTATTTCAGAAATATTAGGCCAGCTTATATTGTATTTCTCTACCCTAAAAGTTCTAAGTTTCCCTCCATTTTATCATCTCTGAAATTGGAATGTGTCTTACAATTGATGGCATGTCTTGGTTTACTGTCGATATTTTTTTTAGTGTCTCATAAAACAATGTTGTGTGTTTTAATTGCTGACATTATAGATTCCATGAAACGCAATATTAAATACTCCCCAAATAATGGAAATAAGATGCAAAATTTGAAATATACAAAACACTGATTAACTGAAAAAAAATTTTTTAAATCTCAGAAATTTAAAAGAGCGTAACTTCATTTATCTAGAAAGTATGCTATACAAAATAAGAATCAAAATTCGATCTAAGAGTAGGAAGGTTCTATGTACTACAAATAATAATGTATTTATGAGAATTACTGCAAAATAAATTATTTCATGAAGCAGATTTTAATCGAGTCTTTCCTCAGTTTATGTTAGGCCAAAGTGAGAAAATCGAGGGTTTTGAGCTAATTGAACTTAATTTTAAATATGCCCTGAATCAAAGTTCCATGAGATTAGTTAGCCAAACTACCTAATCCACTGAAGTTGATTCTTTGAGTAGTAAAATGGAATTCAAGCCATCTACTTCAGGGTTCTTGAGAAAAGAAATTTAAATATGTATGCATCTAGTCCCATTAGACTAGAAAGAAAACAAAATAAAAGTACACGTTCTGCCTCCTTTGTGAAGACTGCTTTTGAAACACAATACACTTAAAATTGATGAAAAACTTTACCAGCAAGCAGTAAGAAATAAAACTACTGGGCAGTGCCTGTGGCCCAGTGGGTAGGGTGCTGGCCCCATATAACGAGGGTGGTGGGTTCGAACCTGGCCCGGGCCAGCTAAAACAGCTTTGGTAACTGCAACAAAAAATAGCTGGGATTGTGGCGGGTGCCTATAGTCCCAGCTACATGGGAGGCTGAGGCAAGAGCTGGAGGTTGCTGTGAGCTGTGATGCCACAGCACTCTACTGAGGGCAACAGAGTGAGACTATCTCGAAAAAAAGAAAGAAAAGAAAAGAAAGAAAAGAAAGGGCGTGGTGGTGGCTCACATCTGTAATCCCAGAATTCTAAGAGGCTAAGGCTGGTGGACTGCTTGAGCTCAAGGAGCTCAAGACCATTCACAGCAAGAGTAAGAGCAAGACCCTGTCTCTACCAAAAAAAAAAAAAAAAAAAAATAGCCAGACATTATGGCAGGTGCCTGTAGTCACAGCTACTCTGGAGGCTGAGGCAAGAGGATCCATTGAGCCCAAGAGTTTGAGATTGCTGTGAGCAATCCACCCAGGGCAACAGAGAGAGACTCTAACTTAAAAAAAACAAGCTAAAAAACAAAACTACTGTTTCGAACAAAGGCTTTTGTTCAAAAAGTTTGACTTTGAAGCAGAATCACATTATCAAAGCTAGTTACAGTCACAAAAAGTCTCTTTAGATATTTAAGTACTTAAAGAGAACCTATTTTGCATCAACCAACCCTGTCAGTTGTACCCATATACAGCACAAATGTTTTCAAAAAGAAAATAAAAACCTGAATATGTACAAAATCATTTTTAATTTAATAATATTTATTTATAGTAATTTCACTTCAAATAAATTACATTTTACAACCCTGGAATCTTGGTAACCAGGCAAAAATGTCCTTTAAAAATTAAATGAAAATCCTAAATTACTGCTTCAAAACTCTTCTGCATTATTAATGTCACAGAAGGTATAATCTTCCTGCCAAATTGGTATTTAAAAAAAAACAAACCAAACCAAACAAACCAAAACAACTCCTTTTGCATTAGTGGTCAAGCATCTTATATTACCTTGTAAAATGCCTGCCATTAGCATGATTCTCTGTTATTCCCATATTCTTATCAAAACTAGAATCTGCAGAATTCTGTGCATTTTTTCTCAAAGACTTTAAAGAACGTGTCCGGTGGTAGGTTTCAACTTCCTTAACTGAAGAACCATCCTTTAAGAAAAATTAAGAAAGACATCTAAGTTTCTAAGATTTTTTATTAAAATGTTCAATTTAAACTCCTCCTAAGAGTTTCTTTGATTTTAAGTTAGTAACAATTGCTTTTTGTTCAGAATCATTTTGCATCTCTCCCCAAAACAGTAGTTAATATCTAAAATAATCATTTCATGACAAATAACAGCAACGTTTATAAAATAGCTAGTATAACATTTACTGATAGTTTTTGTACATGTAGTTCATAACAAGCAGTCTAGAGAAATAAGTTTTCCAACACTGATAAAAGATTATAACAATTCGTAATAGCAGGTATACATTTAAGATTCGGAAAATTTACAAACACCTAAGAAAAATACAGATGCAACAAAACACAGTCATCTAAGTCCTGGCAACCTTAAAATAACCTTAAAATAACTGGACTATTAAATTGTAATTTTGCCTGTAATCCTAGCTACTCAGGTGAAAATAGGAGGATTGCTTGAGTTTAGGAGTTCAAGACCAGCCTGGGCAACACAGCAAGATTCTGTCTCAATGAAAAAATTTAAAAGAATAGTAATTTTGAGCTGGCTGCTGAAGGTCAGTGGTTAGCAGCTTACTAAGAGAGCCTCTATTCTATTTATTATACTAAAATAAAGTTACATAGAAAGCTCTATGGCTGTTTCCTGGGTAAACAGAGTAAGACATACAGATAGATCAGTGGTTAGCACAGTGGCCCTGCACACCAGGGGTGGCAGGTTCCAGCCTCGCCTGGGCCTTACAAACAAGACCAAACAACAAAAACAAAAAAAGAATAGTAATTTTGGCTTGGACAACAAAAAGGAGTTGTTATTACTGTATTACTATATACTACATTTTGTTGTTTGACCCAGATAATACAACTAAGTTTGAAAACTGTTGAGGTATGTTAATCCACTGTAAAAGCCATACAGCTCTATGTAACTTTATTTTAGTATAATAAATAGACTAGAGGCTCTCTTAGCAGGCTGCTTTATGAGCCACAGAGATTCTGTCATCAAGTATTCAGAAGTTCACACAATGCAGTAAGATCGTATAAAAGGTATTTTTAGATTAGAAATATTTAACTTTATAGTTTTATGCCATACAACTCTGAAAATTGACCTTTTTTTTTTTGTGGAAGAAAAACTTTAATAAATGCTGTTGCAAAAAACACCTGTATGAAGTAGAAATTGTCCCAGTAACATTAGTAAAGAATAAATTCTAGAAAGTGGAGGTAACTGGATGTAAAATTCTCACAGCAATTT